>VYZU01053838.1:0-49537 GCA_013401355.1 Ceyx cyanopectus | reverse complement strand
AAAAAAATGTAGTCCAATATAGTCATGTAAAAGGATGCTCCGGACAAGGCGGAGGAGGCTCTGGAGCTACAGAAGCATAGTCTCTACTGGGAAAGACATGGTGTTATATTAATTTACTTGTAGGAAATATTAAGATATCTAAAAGTCACTTTAGTGGTGGTCTGGAAATAAACAAAACAACCCAACCAAAAAAAAAAACCACACACACAAAAAAAGAAAAACAAAACCAAAAAACAACCAACCAAACACACTAGTGGTGAGTATCTCAATTAAGAGGTTCAGAAAGCTAGAATTTATAAATCATTCTTCCCCTCAACCCCTAAGTGACCTCGATGCCTCAGTTCTCCTCTCTGTAGCTGCAGAGCTGCAGTAACTGCACCTCTTAAATCAATCACATTACTTGGCCACAGAGAGCGGAGTTAGTGGAGCCCCAGGCTCTGCCAGGACCTTTCTCTCTGCCTTTTCAATGGGGCATCTCAGCTTGTTCTGTCCCCAGGGTTATGCAATTGTACTTGCCTTACACGGAGGAGAAGCTGGTAAGAATGCACATATGAATGACTGGAAGTATCCCAGTTCTCTAGGACTAAGCATGAAAGCACCTGAGGGGGAGAGGCGGGTGGAAGATTAAGAAGCCAGAAAGCTCCATCTCCTTGGTCTGCAATGTCAAGAGGCAGATCTCCCGGAGATGGAAAGGATGAGAAGGAAGTTAGGAAGCACCCAGATCCAGTGTTTACTTTTGCAATATGGTCATGAAGCCCTCAAACTGTGTCAAGCCATGTGAGGAGTTGTGAGAAGGCTGAGAGTGTAGACTGCACATGAGGAGCTTTCCCTGCATGTGGGTTTCATAAGCATGAACACCTCCTTTGATACAGGAGGATGAAATGCTTCAGAAGAAATCAAAATTGACTTGTAACCACTGCTCTTGCTGTGTTCTGGGAATACTTGGTTTGAAGAGAGTTGCTATTGTTTTTTAACATAAACACTTGCTCAAAAAACTTGTTTACTGTATAGTTAAGTTGTAATCAAATGTACACTGCAAGCAAGAGAAAGGTAACTTTAAAGATCATGTGTTCAAATATTTACCATTCATTAGATAAAGCTCCCACTAAGAATGCAATACTCTTCTGCTTCATTTACAGTCTTCAGTAGTCTACATTATAACTGTGGCATCCAACTGTGTTGATAATCTTTTATGAGACCTCAGAGATGAAAACTCAAATAATAAAGCAAAGATCCCACCCTGCAAGCTCAACTGCTAAAACAAAGTCTAAATTTAAATCTGTCACTAGAAGTGAAAAAAATTCCAGGGTCTGAGACACATTTCAAGATTTTCACAGTGTCTTTCACTGTGTTTTAGTTAACTATGAACTCTGCAGGTCTGTCCTTCCTCTGCCCCATAAAAACCACCCTCTCTTCATCAGTGTTCCTACAGATGAGAAGTAAGGAACGTGAAGGAGGAGGCAAAGATGCACTTTGAATCTACCAGTAAAAAAACATCCCTTGCAAACTGTTATTGTGGAAACCAGAAGAGGTGAATATTCTCAAAGGAGGAGTCTGTTCTTCTCTTAGAAGAGACATGCAGTATTGTGTGAATTAAATCGGAGAAAAGACTTCTGACTAATACAGCTACTTCTAAGGAAATTAGTAGCTCTGGGAGTGCCATACTGAAAGCAGCATGAAAACCAGAAATATGAGAATAACATAGGGCAGTTTCTCCTCCTAACCCCTCAAAAACCTCTTGTATTTCATAGATCAGCAAGTTTTACCAACGCCACATCTGTGGAAGCTGCTCTTTTCTTTAAATGAGCTTCATAAGCAGACTGGGTCAACTGGATCGTCTCGGTGACCTGTTTTCCAGGCCATTTTGCCAAGGGTGGGACATGCCAGCACCCCACCCTATGGCACTACCCAGCTTCTGCTGAGTTAAGGAGTAAACCCTTGTTCTTGCACGATTGAAAAATACCTGATTATCCACAAAATGACGCAACATCCGTTTGAGCAGATTCTCAATCAGAGCCCTGCAATTTTAAGGAAATGTTTTTCTTGCCTGCAATATTCCTTCAGAAACAGCACAAATAAATGTTCAAGGATGAGACCTAAGCTCCATCCTCTGCTTAGGTTCCACCTGGCACTTGTTCTGAATTGGATTTTATGTGCTCTACACAACTGAGGCAGAGGAACAAAGGAAGCCATCAGCAGAAAAATCGCTTGGGACTAAATTCTGCTTTTTTTTTTTGGTTTGTAAGTGAAGCCATTCACTTCTGTGAAGCACTAAAAATAGTTGCTTTGCACCACTTCATGAACAGATTGAATTCCTCATGAACTGAAGAACATGAAAAAAGCCTTATACCAGTGTGTTCAATGAAGGGTGTCTAATGCCAACATAGAGCTCTGTTGTGATTAAATCCTAGCCAAGTGTAACTGCAAGGGACTGCAGTGGAACAGCCACAAGGTTTAGGTAACTCGTCCTGAGCTCCTCAGCAGAAAACTGAGCAAGTGGCTGCCACAACATATGGGCTTGAAACGGCTATGAGTGGCCAACAAGTCACAGCCTGTTAAATGCAAGGGGTCATGCTAGATAATCAGAAAGGATTCTCTTGCATGGAAATGTATTAATTTATTACGACATTGCTCTTAGATTAGCCACAAGCCTTATCAGGTCATAGGATATGGTGGATAAACTTGACAAGTAATCAAAATATATGATTATTGGCTAAGATTCAGTTGTTAGAAATGAACCAAAGATGTTCATACATGGTAATTGAAGACTTGGCTTTATGACACCAGATAATTAAATCATTGTCCATTTATCCTTTATTGCCAGTATATTATAGTTTATTTTTCAAATGCTTCAAGTTATTAAATATGAGGAGGAATTTTAGAATAAGAAAAAGAAGTAAAGCAGTAAGATAATTCTACTCAGTCAAGTCTCATTTATGTAATTAATGTTCATTTCATGACCAGAGGCCAAACGTTGCTTGTTTTACTGACATGAACAGCCCCATTAATATAGTGGAAGTACATCAATGAAGTAGGGTACAGCCTTCAATGAGATGCTTATGTGGTATCTCAATTTTGTACTAATTTTAGTGGAAGATAAATTCTCAGGGACTTAAAAAATATTGTGTGTCCCCCTACTTTATAGAACTAAAAAATTAAACATCATCAAACATTCTGAGTGGAGGGACTTTAAAGCAACAGCCAGTACCGGAAATCTTTACCAATATTTCTTGAAGAGTTTGTTAAAAACACCTGAAATGTAAAGTATTCACAAATTACTCTCATTTTTTCTCTAGCTGAAGAGAAGATTTGCAAAGTTAGACCACTCCTGGAAGCTTTAAATGATATTAAAGATGGTAACCAGTGGCTTTTCTAGAAAGAAGAGTAAAGGTCTGGAGCTGTTGTTGTTGCTCTTGTTAAAATCTTACTCATTTTCCTTGAAGATGAAATAAACTATATACAAGTAGGAAAATAAAAAAAAAAGGTCTGCTGCTGCATCTTCTCAGATGATGGCTCTTGCTTGTAGATATTTTATTATTTTTTTTCTAATAAGTTTGAGCACAATAATCAGTTTTACAGGCCAATCTGAGACTTGACAGAATTGTTGCAGGAAAATTCAGTCTTGAAGGCAAAACTAGAAGGAATAACCAGAGGAGATAAAACACCACATGAACAAGAAGGTGACAAGGCAAAATTCAAATCCTGTGTTCTGGATGAAATATGTTAACAGAAATTTAAAGTCTGTGAATACAGCATNTTAGAAGAGACATGCAGTATTGTGTGAATTAAATCGGAGAAAAGACTTCTGACTAATACAGCTACTTCTAAGGAAATTAGTAGCTCTGGGAGTGCCATACTGAAAGCAGCATGAAAACCAGAAATATGAGAATAACATAGGGCAGTTTCTCCTCCTAACCCCTCAAAAACCTCTTGTATTTCATAGATCAGCAAGTTTTACCAACGCCACATCTGTGGAAGCTGCTCTTTTCTTTAAATGAGCTTCATAAGCAGACTGGGTCAACTGGATCGTCTCGGTGACCTGTTTTCCAGGCCATTTTGCCAAGGGTGGGACATGCCAGCACCCCACCCTATGGCACTACCCAGCTTCTGCTGAGTTAAGGAGTAAACCCTTGTTCTTGCACGATTGAAAAATACCTGATTATCCACAAAATGACGCAACATCCGTTTGAGCAGATTCTCAATCAGAGCCCTGCAATTTTAAGGAAATGTTTTTCTTGCCTGCAATATTCCTTCAGAAACAGCACAAATAAATGTTCAAGGATGAGACCTAAGCTCCATCCTCTGCTTAGGTTCCACCTGGCACTTGTTCTGAATTGGATTTTATGTGCTCTACACAACTGAGGCAGAGGAACAAAGGAAGCCATCAGCAGAAAAATCGCTTGGGACTAAATTCTGCTTTTTTTTTTTGGTTTGTAAGTGAAGCCATTCACTTCTGTGAAGCACTAAAAATAGTTGCTTTGCACCACTTCATGAACAGATTGAATTCCTCATGAACTGAAGAACATGAAAAAAGCCTTATACCAGTGTGTTCAATGAAGGGTGTCTAATGCCAACATAGAGCTCTGTTGTGATTAAATCCTAGCCAAGTGTAACTGCAAGGGACTGCAGTGGAACAGCCACAAGGTTTAGGTAACTCGTCCTGAGCTCCTCAGCAGAAAACTGAGCAAGTGGCTGCCACAACATATGGGCTTGAAACGGCTATGAGTGGCCAACAAGTCACAGCCTGTTAAATGCAAGGGGTCATGCTAGATAATCAGAAAGGATTCTCTTGCATGGAAATGTATTAATTTATTACGACATTGCTCTTAGATTAGCCACAAGCCTTATCAGGTCATAGGATATGGTGGATAAACTTGACAAGTAATCAAAATATATGATTATTGGCTAAGATTCAGTTGTTAGAAATGAACCAAAGATGTTCATACATGGTAATTGAAGACTTGGCTTTATGACACCAGATAATTAAATCATTGTCCATTTATCCTTTATTGCCAGTATATTATAGTTTATTTTTCAAATGCTTCAAGTTATTAAATATGAGGAGGAATTTTAGAATAAGAAAAAGAAGTAAAGCAGTAAGATAATTCTACTCAGTCAAGTCTCATTTATGTAATTAATGTTCATTTCATGACCAGAGGCCAAACGTTGCTTGTTTTACTGACATGAACAGCCCCATTAATATAGTGGAAGTACATCAATGAAGTAGGGTACAGCCTTCAATGAGATGCTTATGTGGTATCTCAATTTTGTACTAATTTTAGTGGAAGATAAATTCTCAGGGACTTAAAAAATATTGTGTGTCCCCCTACTTTATAGAACTAAAAAATTAAACATCATCAAACATTCTGAGTGGAGGGACTTTAAAGCAACAGCCAGTACCGGAAATCTTTACCAATATTTCTTGAAGAGTTTGTTAAAAACACCTGAAATGTAAAGTATTCACAAATTACTCTCATTTTTTCTCTAGCTGAAGAGAAGATTTGCAAAGTTAGACCACTCCTGGAAGCTTTAAATGATATTAAAGATGGTAACCAGTGGCTTTTCTAGAAAGAAGAGTAAAGGTCTGGAGCTGTTGTTGTTGCTCTTGTTAAAATCTTACTCATTTTCCTTGAAGATGAAATAAACTATATACAAGTAGGAAAATAAAAAAAAAAGGTCTGCTGCTGCATCTTCTCAGATGATGGCTCTTGCTTGTAGATATTTTATTATTTTTTTTCTAATAAGTTTGAGCACAATAATCAGTTTTACAGGCCAATCTGAGACTTGACAGAATTGTTGCAGGAAAATTCAGTCTTGAAGGCAAAACTAGAAGGAATAACCAGAGGAGATAAAACACCACATGAACAAGAAGGTGACAAGGCAAAATTCAAATCCTGTGTTCTGGATGAAATATGTTAACAGAAATTTAAAGTCTGTGAATACAGCATAGAAGACTCATACAGAGCACCCTGGTGCTCACCAAAGCTGTGTGATCCCTGCTGCTGGACAGAAATTTCCCAAGGGAAAATATTAACTTTGTATTGCAAAGGAGAACTGAAATCCAATCAACTGTCCAGGGTCACACCACGGAGACATCCTTCTTCTCTAAATTAAGCGAGGAGTATGAGATTATGAGTGACTCCATCCATCTATGACTTGCAATACCCTGTTTTCAAACCATGTGTCCCAGATCAGTGGAAAACCAGCCTGAAGGACAACCCGTGTACCTTATGGAACCATTCTAAAAAATTTAATAATTACCTTTTCCTAAGGGTGTTCTCTGAAGCTGAAAATAGCAGTGACTGAAAGAAATTGTAAATGTTCAGACTTGCAGGCACCTTCCAGAAATATCACAGGCTGTGATTTTGTCTGATCAAGAAAATTTTTTGGTGCTAATTTCCTGGTTTTCATAGTAGATTCCAAATGAACTGTTCAAATAGGCAGCTGTTATATTTGTAAAGGGATGCAGAAAAGCAGGGGTCTTAGACATGTCCAGCAGGCAGGAAACAGGAAAATTTAGGTTTCAGTGCTGGTTTTTTACTCCTTGTCACCTAAACTATCTGACTAAAATCAACCTGGTATCAGAAATTCTGAGTTCTCATTATTATCCCTAAAGTGGCAACTTTCCAAGAAGTAGATCTGACCTAAAAAACTGAAACCTAATTCTGTAGTATCTGCACATGGTGTGGCTGCTCACAGTGTCAGGAGCAGGGCTCCAATGGCTCTTTAATAGCCAGAGTTTTGCATTGTTAGTCAAAGATTCATATTTACGCTGAACTCCATAACCAATCCCCCAGAATTCTTGGTGGTATGCTGAGTTAGAACAAAAATAGATGCTTTTCCTGCTGACTACAGAAGTAAATCAAAAAGAATCAATAAAATGAAAGCTTTATTGCTGTCTAGCAAAGCTATTTCACATTAAGAATTTAGAATATAAAACTGTAGTCATGTTGTGCAAAATGTTTGGTATATTTTGATAAGAAGCTGATGGTAATGGCTTTCTTAAACAATTTAATTTATTTTATACCAGCTGGAAGACCTAACAAAAACACAAATTCTTGGCTTTGCATTCATAAAGGAAAACATAACAAAAAGCTGCAAAAGGTCCTGTGAGTCTGCCAGTATCTGAGCATGCACAAAGAATGCAGCCACAACAAAGAGTCTGAGCAGTGGGGGAGAGGATGAGGAGCTATATGCAAGCACAGTAGGGATACCAACAACACTGAAACTTGGCTAAACTTTCTAAGTGCACAGGGACAACTGCCATCTGCAGTGCTCCTTCAAGACATTGAGGAGTTCTGCTTTACTGATGAGTTACACTCTTTCTATCATGATAAACAATAAGATATAGTGATGAGTCTGATCTCACCACCTTTGTAAAAAGTTAATAACCAAAAGTGGCAGGCAAAGAGACAAAAGGACTCCATCTCTGTAGGTACTTTGGTTACACTGTCACCAGACAATATAAAAAAACCCAAACCAAAACAACAACAGCAACAAAAAAAACAGACAAAGCAAAACAAAAACCAACCAACCAACCAAAAAAACCACCAACAATAANAAAAATAATTATTTTATTTTATTTTAATAGCACTATTGGCATGCATGAGCAGAACCCTATGTCAGGTATTTGTGTAGGGTTTTTCACCTCAAATCTCACACTTTCCCTCCAACAGATAACAGCTTTGACACACCACTCACACAGAGGTTGCTCTATCCAGCTGGAGATCCAAGGTTGCAGGTGACTTGTCACTTAAATCCCAGCTCTGGGATTTCTATCTTTCTTTGCATAGATAAATTAAAAAACAAAACAAAACAGACATACAATCATAAAAACAAATAAATCAAACAAATAAACAAAAAATAAAACCAAAAGCAAAGCAAGAAAACACACTGCTGATATTTTCTGTGGGAAAGATCAAGAGACCTGCACGAGGTCTGGTTTGCTTGTTATTTATACAGTCATAAATCAGGAGAAACAGCATGGAAGCACTGGTGAACTCAGGAGGGAGTGGGATGTAGCATTTAGAAAAGCAGCCTTGGTCTTTAGGGTTATAAACACAACACCCAGAGCAGTACAGCAACCTGAAACACCCTGTTGTAGATCTGTTCTCCACTCTGACAGAGTTCAATCACTTAGATCTTTAGACCTGCCTAACACTAAATGCCTCAGGCCCCTGATGAACCCATGGACTAAACCACCTAGTTTGTGATGTCATGATGTTTTCTGCGGCCTGTACTCCAAACAACAGCCTTGCCTCACTTTCCTTACAGGCCCAGTCTCCCAGTTACCTTCAAAGCAGAACCTACCTTTTGGAAACGTATCACAGAAAGACTTTTTCCCTAATAGCTTAGAGCCATGAACTACAGCAATGGGAGACCTGTAAACAAGCCTTTGCTGCACCCAGGTTGGAACAAAACACTGGGCCCAAAGGGGTCTCTTATCACTAGTCTATGAAGCATTCCCAGGCAAGGACTTCTAAAGCTCTGATGAAGCAATTACAATTCACCAGAAAGTTATTTTCCAGACCAGAGAGGAAGAAAAAGTAAATGGCTGGGAAAGGATGCTTCAAGACCATGCTCCAAGGGATAATGAATTATTTACCAGAAGTAAAATAGAGTCAGCAAGTGAGATTGGTCATGAGAGCCTCAGCAGCATTCCTCCACCAAGTGCAGGGTTGAGTTTCTGAGCACAGTTTCAAACCTGATTCTCATAAAACCTACCAGGCCTGTACAGGCAAACACTTATCTGCTCACCCTCCGAAGATCTTGAGTACTTTGTTCCAGGTAGCTTTAGATGATTAACTACTAAAGTAGGTTACAGAAGACCACAGAGGAAACAAAGAGAAGACCTGATCAAAAAGCCCAGAGGGTGCTAGCTGCTCGGATCTGGGGACCCTCTATGGGACTGGGGATGCCTTTGGATGTTAACAGACCAATTTGCAGCTGCTGGAGCTTTGATGCTTTCAACAATGCCAAAGCACTCAATTTAGGCCCTGAAAGTGTCTTTTAAGCTTCTAACCCCCTTTATGATTCTAACCTGTACTCCTGAGATCCTGTAGCTCCTGCACCTCTCAGGCCTTTTTCCTTTATTTCCCAACTAGAAGCGACCCATCAGAACAAAAGATCTACCAGTACAAGCCCATGCCAAATGAAAACCACTTTACAAATTCAGAATATGCTTATTCAGGTGATTTATTGGGCTATTACTAAGCCTCATTTGATTGTTAAATGCTAATGAAAATCATGCAGCACTCATTTAGAAACAGAATTTTTATGGCAGTTAGAGAAAGTTCTTAATTGCTGGACCAAAGGGGTTGATCTTTGTTCTAACATTTCAACATTTTCAGCTAACAATTCAACATAGGTAAGAAACAGCCTAAATTGAGACAATGGCTACCCCCTAGCACAACAGATGGGGACCTGGCTCTGTATGTCAGAACATCCAAGCTCTGCTTCTCTCTCCTCAAGCAGAACCTTACCCAGAAAATGTCACATCTGTGTGCAAAACTGCCAGAGCTTCCACTCTCCCTCACTCTCTCTCCTTCCCAGGGGTTTGGGATTAGCAGCATAGCTGCACGGTGACTTCTGCTTCCACCTTCCACAGAGAAAAGAGTCCTTTAAAACACTGTATCTTTGCTCCTCCCCTTTTGGGGAAGAAGTATCAGCTGCATACCCTGATGTCTCNAAAAATAATTATTTTATTTTATTTTAATAGCACTATTGGCATGCATGAGCAGAACCCTATGTCAGGTATTTGTGTAGGGTTTTTCACCTCAAATCTCACACTTTCCCTCCAACAGATAACAGCTTTGACACACCACTCACACAGAGGTTGCTCTATCCAGCTGGAGATCCAAGGTTGCAGGTGACTTGTCACTTAAATCCCAGCTCTGGGATTTCTATCTTTCTTTGCATAGATAAATTAAAAAACAAAACAAAACAGACATACAATCATAAAAACAAATAAATCAAACAAATAAACAAAAAATAAAACCAAAAGCAAAGCAAGAAAACACACTGCTGATATTTTCTGTGGGAAAGATCAAGAGACCTGCACGAGGTCTGGTTTGCTTGTTATTTATACAGTCATAAATCAGGAGAAACAGCATGGAAGCACTGGTGAACTCAGGAGGGAGTGGGATGTAGCATTTAGAAAAGCAGCCTTGGTCTTTAGGGTTATAAACACAACACCCAGAGCAGTACAGCAACCTGAAACACCCTGTTGTAGATCTGTTCTCCACTCTGACAGAGTTCAATCACTTAGATCTTTAGACCTGCCTAACACTAAATGCCTCAGGCCCCTGATGAACCCATGGACTAAACCACCTAGTTTGTGATGTCATGATGTTTTCTGCGGCCTGTACTCCAAACAACAGCCTTGCCTCACTTTCCTTACAGGCCCAGTCTCCCAGTTACCTTCAAAGCAGAACCTACCTTTTGGAAACGTATCACAGAAAGACTTTTTCCCTAATAGCTTAGAGCCATGAACTACAGCAATGGGAGACCTGTAAACAAGCCTTTGCTGCACCCAGGTTGGAACAAAACACTGGGCCCAAAGGGGTCTCTTATCACTAGTCTATGAAGCATTCCCAGGCAAGGACTTCTAAAGCTCTGATGAAGCAATTACAATTCACCAGAAAGTTATTTTCCAGACCAGAGAGGAAGAAAAAGTAAATGGCTGGGAAAGGATGCTTCAAGACCATGCTCCAAGGGATAATGAATTATTTACCAGAAGTAAAATAGAGTCAGCAAGTGAGATTGGTCATGAGAGCCTCAGCAGCATTCCTCCACCAAGTGCAGGGTTGAGTTTCTGAGCACAGTTTCAAACCTGATTCTCATAAAACCTACCAGGCCTGTACAGGCAAACACTTATCTGCTCACCCTCCGAAGATCTTGAGTACTTTGTTCCAGGTAGCTTTAGATGATTAACTACTAAAGTAGGTTACAGAAGACCACAGAGGAAACAAAGAGAAGACCTGATCAAAAAGCCCAGAGGGTGCTAGCTGCTCGGATCTGGGGACCCTCTATGGGACTGGGGATGCCTTTGGATGTTAACAGACCAATTTGCAGCTGCTGGAGCTTTGATGCTTTCAACAATGCCAAAGCACTCAATTTAGGCCCTGAAAGTGTCTTTTAAGCTTCTAACCCCCTTTATGATTCTAACCTGTACTCCTGAGATCCTGTAGCTCCTGCACCTCTCAGGCCTTTTTCCTTTATTTCCCAACTAGAAGCGACCCATCAGAACAAAAGATCTACCAGTACAAGCCCATGCCAAATGAAAACCACTTTACAAATTCAGAATATGCTTATTCAGGTGATTTATTGGGCTATTACTAAGCCTCATTTGATTGTTAAATGCTAATGAAAATCATGCAGCACTCATTTAGAAACAGAATTTTTATGGCAGTTAGAGAAAGTTCTTAATTGCTGGACCAAAGGGGTTGATCTTTGTTCTAACATTTCAACATTTTCAGCTAACAATTCAACATAGGTAAGAAACAGCCTAAATTGAGACAATGGCTACCCCCTAGCACAACAGATGGGGACCTGGCTCTGTATGTCAGAACATCCAAGCTCTGCTTCTCTCTCCTCAAGCAGAACCTTACCCAGAAAATGTCACATCTGTGTGCAAAACTGCCAGAGCTTCCACTCTCCCTCACTCTCTCTCCTTCCCAGGGGTTTGGGATTAGCAGCATAGCTGCACGGTGACTTCTGCTTCCACCTTCCACAGAGAAAAGAGTCCTTTAAAACACTGTATCTTTGCTCCTCCCCTTTTGGGGAAGAAGTATCAGCTGCATACCCTGATGTCTCCTTGCCTACATCCTAACCTCTCAAAGAAAGGGCAAGAGGTGCAAGTCTAATTAATTGACTGACAACATCCTATTTCTTTTCTAAAGAAAATGTGAACAACAAAAGTGCTTTAAACAGAACTTCAGAGCAAAAACCCTTCAAGTTCACTGGAGAGACATTAAAGCACAATTCATCAGGGCTTGGGAGCAAGATCAAATTCTAGACATGAGCATGAGTAATTGGGTTCTAGAGGCCTCTAAGGACTCTAGGCTTTGAGCACCCACTGTGCTTTAATGCATTTAATGGGATCTCTCATAGCTGGGCACAGTTCATGCCTGCAAGAGTTTCCCCTTAATGGAGGGTCTGAGCTCTAAATAGCAAGTTAGCATGCAGCAGGCTAAAGAAGATACTAAAGCCTTGCTCCAAAGAAGACATCTGAGAAAGTATCAGAGATTTTACTTTAAAATGAGAGCAAGAGAGGTCTCAGAGCAAGAGACAATGTGTTTAGCACAGTCAGAGCTGTTACTTTCTGGAGGGAACCTGGCTTCAGATGCTTGCTCTGAATGATCACTGGATAAAATATGAGAACAGCCTCTGCAGCAGGGACTGGAATCAAGAAAGCCCCATTCATTCTAAGCACCTCCAACCATTAAAATTCATATTGTCCTAGTTCCTGTACCTTAGCCTTGGCCAAATGCCTCATCTGGGCATCTCTATCTGTTCCCTGTAAGTTCACTGTCTAGGCACTGTCTGCATTTGTGGGAAATGACCCCACTGACCTGCATGGCATTGGAGTAGCTCATATGTCTTGTATGACACCAGGAGTCTGGGGGAGGAAAACAAAGTAGACAACATCATACTCCAGAAAAGTTGCCTGATGACTGGACTAACCACCCTCCTCGGGGGCAGATCCAAATTCATAATCTTCAGGGCCACAGCTTGAATTGTAGTTCTTTGGTTTCCATGAACAAACAGAATGTGTTAGAGGGAGGAAACAAAATTCTACCCCTTCAGTGGGGTGGATATTGTTTTGGCTTTCACTATAGTCCTGGCAATAAATAACTCACTAGCCACTCTGTTGACAAACTGAAGCTTTCACTGCTGCTGGCACTGGTCCTTTTCTTCAAAGTCACTTTGCCCACCTCTTTAGAGAAAACTTCCATACCCCACTCTACTCTCCCTGTCTCTAACCTCAAGCTACAAAGAATCAGCTGAGTTTAAGAACAATGGCTGAATATTTTCTTTCTCTGTGTCCCTTAGCAGTTCATATGAAGTTGAGTTCTCACTGATAAAAGAGCCTTAATTTGCAGCCTACATTGCAAATGTCATTATGGTTCCACCACAGCAGGTACTGGACTAATTACTACAGACCTTCACATAGGATTTCAGTCCATTTATTTTTATAAAAGCTTCGTGTTGCTTCAAATCTTAAAATTACAAATCAGAAAACCACAATTCCATCCATCACATTTCAGTCAGAAATGTTTGCTTATCTACAGATTATTTCACCAAAGGCCAAATCCCTTGGTTTGGGCTAGCCTGTTTATCTTTACACCTTGCTTGCATAAATCTCAGATCATATGCATTCAATGGAAGTTGTCTTTATGTTAGAGAGGCACTAGTCCCATTTTCTGCTCATCTGTGCAAACCTGAAAGGCGAGTTTGCCCTATGGGAGCTTGCAGGCAGCTCTGCACGAGCATATGCTCTGGGGGATGCTCTGAAAACACATTTTCAGTAACAGCCCTGCCAGAAACTTTTGGAAGATAATCCTAGAAAGCTTCAGTTATCTTTTCAACCCAACCCCAATACATCTTGAAAGAGACCGCATAGTCCTCTGAAAACGTTCACCCAGTTTGTTGTTATTCTCAGAGATGCTATTTAAATGTCAGGGCATGCAAGAGCTCCTCAGGCCCTCTGTTGTTATGTTTCCATTTTTCAAATTTTCCATTATCACTTCCCACACAGTTTACATTTAAGAGGTGCAAGGTGCAGAATTCCCTTTTTGCAGTCATTAAGAAATCAAAAGCCACCACTAAAAGGGTTAGTTGGTCTATCAACAAAACACAGGGCACTGGTCCTGGTAGTAGACATTCTCTGGTATGGACTCTTTCCTTGCTCACACAGATGCCACGAAATCCAGTGGAGGTAAGACCAACTTTCTCATAAACTCATATTTAACAGGGCCAATTTCAATCAAAACATGTTCAACAGGTAGAACTCAGAGCAGGAATAAAAAAATCATATTTGCCTTTTAGGTGTGGCTGTTAACAGCTCAGACCAAGGAACTCACAGCTCCTGCTGCTTGCTGCCCGTGGACCCTGCATCACTACACAGGCACATCTGTTCCAACAGTGCCATCCAGGTTGGAGGACCTGTTGCTGCTCCTGCTCTAAGGATTACTGCAGAAAGGCAAAGACATATTTGTATCTTGGACTAGCTGTGAAAGTCTTAGAGACTTCAGCATTTCTATCATATATCTCATTTCTCCTGGTTCTGAGGGATTTCCACTGGGGGAGAGGAAATCACCCACCTTTAAATGTATTTGTTTTTTAAGGAACCTCCATATAGGAGCAGCTTAAAATATCTTTGCAATTTTCCAATACTATGAGTAAAAGAAGATTGAGCCAAGGGAAACAGGGGTGATAGAAAATGTATAAGCCATCCTCAAAGTAGCTGCTTGGAGAAAAAAACAAAAAGGAAGACTCTTGTGGTATTTGAGAGAGTGTGGGGACAGCCAGTCTCCACAGGTCATTATCCTACATGATCACCATTGCATTTAATGTCACAAAGTTAAGTCTGAATCCCTGGATGCATCTGAACTATGTAGCTTAGGCTTCTGTGGTGAAGAATAAAAAAAGTTGTGGGTTTTTTAATATTAAAATATTCAAATATAAAACTAGCAACCAGTCACAAAAAAATGCCTTTTAGTTCATTGTTAGAAAAGAATTAATGCAAAATACCCAGATAGATGCTGAAATGCCAAACTTGTCTCATCTGCTGCTGTCATTGGGCTAATTATAGTGGTTTCTGAACCTTTGTAGTTAAGCAAGTGACAGAGTTTCCATTATAAACCTAGCTTTTAAAACTCATCAGTGAAAAAA
The DNA here is from genome assembly GCA_013401355.1 of Ceyx cyanopectus. Taxonomy (NCBI): domain Eukaryota; kingdom Metazoa; phylum Chordata; class Aves; order Coraciiformes; family Alcedinidae; genus Ceyx; species Ceyx cyanopectus. The sequence goes on along the minus strand of VYZU01053838.1, from coordinate 34,642 downwards.
ATCCCTGCTTTGGGCTAAAACTTACAAGTTTAAAAAGAAGTATGTGATTTTGCAGACAGAGAGCTTATTTTCTGGTAAGGCAAGTAAAAATGCAGCTAATCATTTTGATTTCACTATTTTAAAATTAATAATTAGTTACAAAATGTCTCCTGCACTGGATTTGCATCTAGCATTTTTGTTATATATTTTGCTACATAACCTAAACATGCCCATTTCAATAAAAGGGACTGAATAAATTTTAAAAAGGTTTGAATTTAATAGCTGGGGGGAAAAAACAAATGACACACAATTCATTCTAGCAGAAATAAAGGGAACATATTTCAAAAAAATTGTTTAAGCTTACACAATGGACCTCTAAAGCATCCACTATTATTTTTCAGATTTTGCATTTGGACCATTTGAACATATCTCCTTAAGTGTTATTCCCAGGCTATTTACAAGTATTTTTCACAAGGCAATGTAATACAAATATGATAAATAGCCCTATCTGGCCGTGCCTTCCAACCTTGGTATAATTTTCTGAAGTCAAAAAGCACCAGTCTAAAACCCCATTATCTAAATATATGCTGATGGCAGAGCCTTCTCAACAGCAAGGGCCAGGCTCAGGGAAATACAGTGAGGCACAAACCCAATGCTTGTAAAGAGGTTTTCTGCCCAATGCTTCCTTACTGGATTTAGCCCCTTTTCATGTGTCAGGAGCAAGCAACAGGCAGCATATGTAGGCTCATCCCCTACTGATCCCCTGTATGTCCCACCTGGAGCTGACATTTGGTTATCATGGTGATACTAAATCAAAAAAACTGTAAAGTAAAAGTTCAGTAGTTCACAACTTCCAACTGCCCTAAAAATACAAACAGTAAATATAGATATTTAACTCTTTGTTCTTTCGTTGTACTTTATACTAAATTGCATATTCTTTGTGGAAAAACTAAAAAATACTCCTGGAAAGAATGCTCATTTGCACTATCAGTCAGCCTGTTCCTGAAATTCAAACATCTATTAATCCCTGCAATGATGTGACCCCAAGGCATTCCTCTAGCAGCCTCCTCCCAATGAGCTGATGCTCCTTGCAAAGAGAGCAGCACTCTTAAAAAACATTACTAAAGGTCTCTATAAACTAAAATAACATTTTAAGTATTAAGGTTTCATCTGAATATGAATATTCATTTGATTTTAAAGTATTATCTGTATGTTTTTCAGAAGTGTTTTGTGAAGGAGGATACATTGAGACAATGATTATTCTACATATCTCAACAAATCTACTGCTCTCTGTTCTTATGGTACAGTGTGGTGCTCATTTTATTTAAATAACTGCATGAAGAGAAAACAGGACAAAAATACCAGCCTGGACTAAAAGCTCATTCATCACAAAAGTAAACAGTCTGAAAATCAGAGTTTACTTTTAATTGCAACACCAACCCAGTGTATGATTATGGCTGTTATTTGTGCATTAAATCATTTAATAATTATGCAAAAAGCCCTGAAATTATGCAAGTTCAAAGCTATTTTTCTTTAACCTTTGCCCATTATGCAAAGTAAGAAAAATTCTGGTCTTTGTGTATTTTGCTAGATTCCCTGAAGACTGAAGGTTCTCTTTTTCATGCTAGTATCAAAGTACAAAACATGAACAGCTGTTATAAATACACTCACATTCACGTAGTAAGTCAGGTACTTGACTTTTCTTGATGCCCAGTTGCCACTGCTTAGCCCTTCCTTTGGTTTCTCATTTGCATACTCAAGGAAAGTTTCTGATCAGCCAGATAGGAAGTTCTGGGGGGTTGCTGTAATTCTTCCTCAAGCGAAACTAAAATAAAACTCACATGGATGGAGGTGGTAATTGTATTTTTAGCTAGTAGCTAATAGCAGGGGATGGAACAGGGCACCTTTCTGAGACACCTAATTTCTGTTATCCTTGCTTTTGGTGGTGACAACATGTTACTGTCCTATGCCTCAAACACAGCAGTAAGGGATGTGCTGGACAGGAGAGTCAGAGTCACAGTGGAACACAGCAGGTTAAAGATTTCCCCCAGGACATTCCTGTACTGAACTATACCATTTTCTATAATGCTGAGATTTCTGTCGGGTCCCAATTTCAACAAAAAAATCATTTTCACAAAATAAAACAATCCAGTGAAGCCTCAAATTGAAATACCTACACGTAACTAATTTTTATTCTTGAGATATTTACATTATAAAATGAACTAGCAATATTCAAGTAAGAACTAAAAGGTATTTATTTTGTTGAAACAGAATGTCTAAAGTAATTCAGCATGAAATACATGCAAAATTTCCACTCCAATTGAAATTTCAGAGTATAGCACTTTTACAGCAGTTTGTAACAAATTTTGAAACTGCACCCTTTCCAACAGCACAGGAATTTCCATTTGTGCTCAGATCTGCAATTTCTTCCTTGAAATAAATAATGTGCATGCACACACCTTTCTTACAGATAATGAACATGGCTGGAAGATCAAACTAAATACATTTGTTCTCTAAGGGCTGTCATTGCATTCAAAACTCCAACTAACCTTCACTGTGTTAGGTGTGGCAACCATCCGTGTCCCCATGGAGCCTTCTGCCAGTTTAAAGCAACACAGCAGCAGAGTACAATTAACAGGAAGGGACTGTGTGTTGGTGGCCCAGACAATAAACCATGCAAGTGAATTGCTTTGTTGATCCAAATAAAGAGAGCAAGAGAAGGTTAAAAAGGAAAATGAGGCTCATGATTAATAAAAATTTATAAGCTATGAAAAGAAAAAATATTGGATGTAAAAAATTACTTTTTTCACTTGTGACAGAAGATTTTGAAGAATTTAGTACTTGCAGAGACAAAGAAACTGGGACGGGGCACTGCAAAGTAGAAAACAGCAAAAAAACACATTGAAGGGAAGCAGAACAAAGGCAGCAGGAAAATGACCAGGAAATAGCAGGGTACTCACACAGCCTGCAAAATACCTGCTTGATCTCACAGCCCTCCCTTAATGCCAGGCCAGAATTGTGTGTGTTGGGAGAAATCCACAGCAGGAGAGCTGTCCAACAGTGAGCACTTAGCCAACTACCACCTGTGCTGTGTGCCTGTCCAGGAAGGCTGCTCTTCCCATCCACACAAGCTGCCTGAAGTCAGTGTGGGTGAGAATGCTCTATGGATTCTCCCAGACCTGCTGCTCTCTGAACTGTGACTGCCCGAGGACTGGCTGGGGAAGTGCTGCTCAATGCCACTGGAGACCTGGGGAGCACACAAAGAACTGGACAGCATGGGTGGCTGGGGACTGGTCCCCAGACACATGTCATGGTCCTGTCATATTTGTTAGTTCAGTGATCAGCAACGAGACAATGCTCACTCCTGTAATGAAGTCCTAATTGATTAACAACAGATAAGCAACAAGTGGAACAAGGATCTCCCAATGCAAAATAGCCCTACCCTAAATGAGCCAGAGGTCCAAAGGGTCCTATCTCCAAGAACCTTTCTGTAGCTTGTAATTTCAAATCATTTTACAACAACATAAGCCAAAGATGAAGCTGTAGCCAAATATACCAGAACTATATAGGAGGAGGAGAGGATCTCTCTCGTGGGGGCCATTTTAGAGACATTAAATTGTTCCTCCTTCCTTTTCAGGGGTGGCTACATTCTTACTTACCAAATACGTTAATTAGAAACTACAAATTTTGACTTGTTTTAATTTACGTGGCTGACTAACAGATTGGACACAAGATGGGTGATGCCAATTCCAGCATCTGAATATTTGCCACCTGGATCCACTCCATTTCTGATTTAAGTAGAGTTTTCACTGACAAGCAATGGAGCTGCAACTTCTGTATCTTTGACTTCGTAACCACGGAAACCAGCACTAATTATATGTATCACTAAGTTCTAAATGTATTCAAATTTAACACATTATTCTGAAAATATTGGGGTTGTTTTTCTCTCTCACCTTAATATGTTGCAGTTTGCCTCCTGGTTTATTTGGCTTATAAGCAGTTTCAGTCATAAAAAGATAAAAGTATGTAGGTGAGAATTACATTCATTTTCTTTCATGTAACCAAGAGGTAAAGTCATGTAAATGTTTGATCACACACCTCCTACCAGTGCTGTAATCGAATGTGAGGGGTTACATTTCATGTTAAAGAAGTGCCATTTCCCAAAATGAGAGAGAAAGCAGCGAAGTTCTGCCACTGACATTATGAAAGATCAACATCTCCATAGAGTCCCACAATGATGACTTATGGAAACAGGAATACATGCTAAAGGAGACAAGGAATGAACCCCACACATTCATCATTCTTCCCGCACCTGGACCATAACCCCTACAGCTACGTGCCAGAGGAAAAGCTGAACTCTGTGTAAAATTTTGTTCCAAAGACTTGCAACTGACCTTTTGGTTTAGCAAAATGCCAAATTCCTAATCAAGTTTGTATTGTTTTATCAAATTTCATGACTAATGCCTGGAGCATCCTGAACCTGCACATCCATCATTTTGTCCATTAAATGATCAGAGATGCATTCAACCACTTCACACTTTCTACCCCTAGCTAAATAAGCATCTGCAATAGTCAAAACATGATATGGAAGCACCAGAAGAGTGAAAAGCTAAAGCTGTTGAATCAAAAGACATTCAGTTATCTTCCTTTTTTTGCCCCATACCAACAGCTGAGCATAGAAAGGTAACTCTAGTGCAAGAACTCGCAGGAGGATGACAGTGAGCAAGGCTTGGACTAGTTATTTTGTGCATGACACAAGTAAACTGAGCAGTGTCTGGGACTAATCCCAGGAAGCAGAACTCAGTCACACCAGTATTAAATTGTGAGGTATGTCCTCAGGATGGTTCTGGCCAGAATCAGCTAACAATCTTCCATCCAATTCCCAGCTACAGCTCAGGAGCTGACACAGATCCAGGGCCTTTCCCCAGGTTGAATGTGGCTACTTTATTTTGGAGAACACAGGCATTTAATAACATGGACACAGGACATTAGTACAAAAAAAAAAAACCCTGACTCAAGTATGATTTATTAGATTATTTAATCTGAAGCCTATATGTGCTCGATCATTCAGAGCAACAGGCTGAGTTCTCTCTGACATCTGCTGCTGGTCTCCACATGCATTTCACAAAACATTCTCACAGCCATATTGATCAAACCTGAACCAAAGGGACTTCAAAGGAGCCTGGGAAGGCAACTTCATCCTCCACATCTGTGTGTCCTTTGACTCTGGACAATTTTGTGTTTATTACCAGCCTGCTTAGGAGAAACACCTACCCATCCCTGGACACTCACACCTCTGTGTATTTAAAGAGAGGTAGTGACTCCTTCTAGGCTCCTTAACTAGTCAATGTAGAGACACAGATCCTTCCAGAAGGGATTCAAATGAATTGCTGAAAATCAGCTACACAAGGGGCAATTCTTGGTCCTCTACATAGAAGGACTCAAAGCAAAACAAGCTTCCTAACATGGGCTAACTTCAGGTGCTTCCCACCACACTTGAATTCCTCAGAACATTTTAAGATAGAGTTAATGCTTGATCATTTATTAACCTAAATCAAACACTTTGCATTTCATAACCAAACTTCAAGAAGAAAATGCTCCTTTAGAATGCTCCCTCTAGTAGATAAGAGAAAGAAAGAGAAAGTTTCTTTGACAAGTAAAAGCCAAGCAAAAGTTTTACGTTAAATGGCCACAGGCAAATCAGCTTTAACAAAATCCGATCTCCAGAGAGGTTTTGCCTCACCGTGTTTAATAACACAAATGAAATCCAAGAAGAAAGAAATACCTGAGACTGTCAACTGAAAAAAATAAAACCAAGGTAATACTGAAAGGGTTGCCTCATTTTATCTTGCCCTGTTTCAGTGAAGTGACTTTGTTATGGCTGTTGTTTTCTCCCTGCTCTTGTTATGCCAAGCCTGTATATCAAAAGTCATTTTTATTCAACATAAAGTACCAAACTGATCACTTCTCATTTCAGGAAAAGAACAAATTTGTGAAGCAGAAGTAGCTCCTCCTGAAATGAAGACACTAGCTAAAAAATAGGATTTTTTTTCTTCTTACACTATTGATGTGCTGACTGACATTGATATGCAACATTTATCCTTAGTTTACTTATATTTATCAGTAGAGTCCAAGATACTAAAATGTAGGCACTAAAATGCATTCCTCAAATGTTACAGTGGAAGGTGTCCCTGCAATTGGCAGGGGGGTTGGAACTAGATGATCTTTAAGGTCTTTCCAACCCTGACAATTCTATGATTCTATGGAAGCAATTTAGTAAACTCTGGGAAAGATATATTAGGACTGCATAGACATATTTATATAACAATAGTGCCTATTGCTAGTCACATTTTGGAGACAAGCTGGTTCAATCCATGTTCCAGGCTGGGCCAAGATGCACTGCAACAGTATATAAACAGGTTAATTAATACCTGAAAATAAAAACTGCCCTACTTAAAACTGTAAAGACACAACACATTTTAAACTAACCCGAGATCTGCACTGTCTAACAGCTGATATCACTGAATTTCCTCCCCATTTTGAAGGGCCAAATGAAGTGAATGGCCTGATGGTTTCTACTCACCAGCCACAGGATGTTATTTAATCTCAGTATGTAGCTCCATGCCAAAATGAATTAGACTCTAGTTCCTCAACTTAAGAATGAAACATTGCAGAAGAAAGTAGAACATACATCGACACCATCACAGTTTGTGTGAGGAGAAACGAGGAATGACAACTTATTCGTTCTAACTACACAAAATTCAGAATCAACTAATTAAGTCAACCAGTTGATAAACTGAGAATAAATGAAAAGAAGCTGCCCAACCCTGAGAAATACACACAAAACAATAATTAAATGATACAACTCATTGCCACAGGATACACTGTTTTATAATCAAGTTGAAATAGGGATGAGACAAATGACACAGAGGCAGGACCTCTTTGAACACACTTGTTTTAGTTACACTCTTGCTGTAAGCATTTGTTGCCAGCCAGTGATCAAGACAGGAGGCAGGACTTGCACCTGTGTAATTATGCTTATGGTTCTCTGACTTACTTGATCACATCCTCAGGGCTTAAGAAGAAGAACTGACCATACTTACTGCTGTCACCAAGGGAATTCCAAGGCAGTCTCAAAAATGCATTTCCCCAGCCAGTAGATCAAGGGCCTGATTATGCAAACCTATTCCTAAAGTACCCCCCAGATGACCACACATCCTCTGGTAAGTCCACTGCAAATGCTGTTATGTCATATCACCATGCCAAAACTTGCTTATTGAACATAAAATAAAAAAATCCTCCACTGGTGGCTATTTTTGCTGTTTTTTAAAAATTTTCTTCCATGTTCCTAGATCACTGAAGTCCTAAACTCACACCCTTACTACTCTTCAAAAGATAAATGGGAAGTTGGGGGTGGGGGGGTGGGGGGGATGGAGTTTTCTTTCACTCAGTCAGCAAGGACATTTCTATAAAAAACAAGAAGTAACAAGCTGGTCTGTACATGAAGTCACTCCTGTGTTGTTGTTGGAAAGTAACACTGACCTTCCATTAACTCTTTTCAGGTCCAGGATTTTCCAAAATCCTTTCAGATTTTTAGATTTTTAACAATTTAAATGCTTTGTGTTCAGCTATACTTTTACAGCAAGATTACTCAAACGATAGATTTAGTCAGACTAAATTTGAATGGTCTCTGAAGGTGCAGTTGTTGAGAAGGGTTTAATTCAGAAAGGTTTACCTTCTGAATTCCAGTTCCACAGTTTCCTATTTGCCACAGGATGAACTGGCTGCCCAGACTCACTGATATTAACCCAACTTCTGAACTCACCCCTAATTATCTCAAGAATATCTGACAGCCAACTGAGTGCAAAACTCATTGGCATTTCATCCTATTACAGAAGAAATAAATGGGCCCATTGAACCGTCTTCTTTCTCTAAGCACAGCACAACTGCACCTGCGTAAATTCCTATTTCCATCACACAAAGCAAACATTGCTTCTGCTGCAGTAGGGGAGCAGCTGTATTCTGCAGTGCTGTTCAGTATTTCATGCCACCATCTGCATTACCTCCCCCTATCAAAGCAAGCTTGAGCCCTGCCTGAAACTCAGCTTAGATAAGGGAATCTTAACAATCCGTCCCAAAACCTACCAGAATCCATTGTAATACAATATTGTTTCAAGAAGGATTTATAGGTAGCAGGTCTTTGGTAGATGGTGGTGTTACCCATCTGTGAATTCCCATTGCTGTGCATAATTAGTAAGTACTTACATATGCTACTGCATTTCACTGTTCTGAGGCATTTGGAGGATGCCAAGCTACTGTATCATAAATGGTATTGTTGAAGCAGATGGAGCTCCTTGCTCAGTTAAAACTTACAGTTGGACATAATTAGAGAAGCCTGTGTAGAATATTCTTTATTTCTTTAACAACTTATCAAGTTCTTTATATTGCAAAGCAATTCAGATGAGAGGTCTTTTGAAATGTGTTGCTAATATGCATTTTACACTGTATCTTGCAGACACTTCAACCATTACACATTGAATTATTATTTCCCACTCTCATCCAGGCACAATTACACTGCAATTTCTCTCCCTTTTTCCCTTTTCTAGAAAAATTACACCACTGGCCATTTCTTCAGCATTTTCCATTTAAGGATCTCAGAGCATTGCCACTGTGAAGTATCACAAGACCCCTTCAGGATACTAACCTCATTAGCTTCTGAAGAAATTGAGTGCAAAGAGATTAATGTGAAGATATTTTAAAAGCTGATGAAGGTTTGGATGCATTTCTTTTTAAGATCAAAACTGGCGTCATTTTCAGAAATACAGGTTGGCCACAAATATGAGCAGTGGAAACTATAGATGCTTTGTATCTTAGTCAATTTTACAGGCCTCAAGCTGCATCGGGTTAGGACCCTGACTGAGCTGGTGTTGCAATTCAAACCTGCAGAATGTGATTCTGTAGTTCACGATCTCATGGCTGGAGCACTAGACAGTGGGAAATATGTTGGGTATTTTAAAATACATTAGGAAATTGTCTCCATGTAATGCTCAGGGAAAACCCACATGAAACACAGAGCAGGATTTCTCTCTATTAACCCTTTCCTCACTCCCTTCCAGGGAGGGGAATAAAAAATGTTTTACTCAAGATTAGAAGTTAAGACTGTAGCAAATGTAATGATTAACAGGAGGAAAACAGCAAAAAGAGTGTTAAGGACAGAAGGATACAGAACTCTTTACAGACCCCAGTCTGGGATGGCGATGGATCACAGAGCACACGGGGTCAGGCCCAGCCGCGCCCAGCCGCCAGCGACACTGCAGAGCCCGCTCAGGAAGAGCCCCCCAACCCCTGTTCCCGTCTGCTCGTCAACAGAGCCAGCAGGGAAGGGGCGGGAACAGCAGCTGCCCTCTGATGTCTCAGCATCCAGGGATTACCTTACCACCTGTGTCCCCCCATTCAGGCTGTTCACCCTTAAACCAGGACAGAAATGTAGTAAAGTCCCCACAAAAAGTCAGTTTTCCCGGGCTTTGTCGCTGCACTTGGTCTCCTTGCAATCTAACACACTTCCACATGGAAACCACTCTGAGGATACATTCTCTCTAGGAGCATAGAACTGGTAAGAGTAACGGGGCAATATACTTCCCTCACTCAAAAAAGGCAAACAAGACATTTTAACACAAAATTGAGTCAGTGTTATGAGCAAGATTATAGGATACAGGCTGCTTCTTATCCCATGTAAGCAGGCCAGGACAGTGTGCAGGGATTCAGAGCAAGATGTTGCACTTTCCTTGGCAGAATAAGCATTTTGGGTCTTCTGATCTAATAAGCCCTTGAATATACAGTTGTATTCAAGACAAAATTTCTTTCCTCCATTTCACACTTCTGCATATTCATGTGTGGAGTTGAAACGAGATTCTTCCCTCCCATCTTGGAATATTCTATAGAGCAACTAGAAAAAGCTGCTGCCCCTCACAGAGTCACAGCTTTCTTTCTGAGGTGACCAGTTCCAATGGGCAATCAGTAACCCCTGTAATAAGGGGCTTAGTTGCCAGGTCATTTCTTATACACACTTTTGTCTCTCCTGAGCAGAAGCAAGCCAGTAGTTTGGAGTGTTTGCAATTTGATGGGAGCACTCTCAAGTCAATGATGTTTACTAAATACCCTCCTGAGTCACCTCAGCAGGTCTGTGCAGTGAGAAAGGATTACTGCAGCAAGGCCAGTACCTCCTAGGGGTATTAGACCAAGATGAAAGTAAAAGGCCAGTAAGAAGGTAAAGCCTAGTCAGACAATCAACATAGACTTAGCACTCTGATGTTTCCCAATTTGCACTCTACCTGAACAAATTAGGAAGCTATGTAAAAACTTTTGACAACTTCTGGGAAAAAAAAATAAAAAATAAGCAGGTGACGTGCAAGTGTACAGAAGCTCTCACCACAGCCTGTCATAATCACACCGTTCCCATGCTCCTGCTGTGACCACCTGAGACTTGTTAGCTAGTCTCTTGTCATGGGAGAAATGCCAGATTCTAGCCTCCTACCTTTATTTCTTCTGATGTAACTTAGGAAGTTTTGTCACATACTACTACAGCCTTTAAATGCACATTTTGTATCTGTACTTAGCACTCCCGATCCTCCCCCCAAAAAAGGTTATGGCTTTCAGTTTTGGGATATGCTTAGTGGCAAAATTAGGTGCTGACAGAAAACGATGCATACAACCGTACTGAAGCCTAGGGGGACAAAACGAATCTAAGTGACCAGGCAAAACCAACAAAGGTAATAAAGAACAAGATTATTTTACAATGGAAGAAACAATAGCAATTTAACAGATATGTGAACTGATTAGCCTCTCCTTAATCACAATGAGGAGACTGACATGTATCAGTACTGCTAACTACTTCAAATGTCACCTTTTATAATTCATTCAAGTCACATATAACTTGCGTTCCCAAATCTCTAGAGGCTCACAGCATAGGTGTAGCACCACCAGTTATGAAACTCAAATCATATACCTTTCCAGTTCATATTATCCTGAGCAATAGTTCTTTCACAATTAAAGACTAGGTATGTATAGCAACTTCTCTCTTCAAAAAAGATATTAGCTTGTTATCTTCTAAAGATACCCATTGCTCCTCTACAGGCAGAAACATCTGTGAAGGTGTCTGTGAGTTCTCAGCACCGTGGTCTCACTAATACTGTTGGTATCTATTGTCTTTTCATCTTTATGGCCTTCTCTTGCCATGGCATGTTCAGAGGCCTTATCACAGACTGATTTCTCTCCCTGGTCACATAATTTCTTCTTATTCCAGTTTTCACAAGCTAACTACAAAGATTTCTCACGCATCACCCTCCTTTTTCTGGTGAAATATCTTCTTCCCTCCCCGTTGTGCAGAAGATGTGTAGTTTGGTCTCTCCACCTGCTCAGAACTTCTTCCTTCCCTTCACACTGTGCAATTATCTTTCACAAGTTGCTTTAAGCTCTTCAGAAACCCCAACAGCTGAAAAATCTCACCAGACATCACTGAAGAACTGCTTCCTCCAGTGTGAAAAGCTAATAAATGCCAGATATGCCACTATGTGGAATGTTATCTGCACATCTCCCTCCAGTCTCCACCTCCTAAATAATCCCCCCACCTCTGGGACAGAAGATGATGCTTAACTTCTAGAGCCAAAATCTGCTTGCCAACAGTGTCAAATTAGCAATAGAGACTGCATCCTGCTGAGGCTTTACGACTTTCAAAAGCTGTGTCTCACCATGCCTTCTGTCTTTTGAAATGAAATGTCACCATTCACCCCATCAGCATATCTCATCTATTCATTTTAACAAGTTAGAGCTGTTTTTGCTTCTCCTTTATTCGTGTATGACAAAGCTCCTTGTCCCAAAAACTACAGATGCTTTTGCTTCTTATGCATTACAGTTTCAAGGTCTTTACAAGGGCAATTTAAAGTTTTCCATACTCTATACAGCACCAAGCACAGCAGGTCCTAACTTTGCACATCACTGGGCATTGCACAGTGTAAACCAAGTCATGAATAGACCTGTCAATATTTAACTTCTGAAGCATTCCCCTGGGGCCCTCCACACACCTTTCAAAAACTCTTGCTTAGAGGTTCCTTCACAATGAAGAAAGCTCATCCAATTGATCAGACTTTTTGGCAGTGTGACCTGCAAAACACAAAAATGATAGTTGCATATCAGTTTCATCATCTCTGAGCGCAGGTCTCTGCCTTTTCACTCCCTTTCAGATCAAAGAAGCTCATTGAAGTGTGAAACACCCTAATCTAATACCTTCAGCCTTTTCTCATCAGCCATTTCAAGTTCAATTAGTGAGAGAGGGGACAGTACTGACATGCAGGACAGACTTAAACAGCCTTTCCTCACTTTTTTCCCCCACAGTCTGTGCTCAAGAGAAAGTAGTCAAGAGACCTTAAAGGAAAGGACTGGCACGGAGACAGAGGTGAAATAAGCACACAATGTACATGTGTCACAACACGTGTTTTTCACAGTGTACTTAAACCATCCCTTTCATTCTATTTTCCAGCACAAAATAGCAGCATGCAATTTGCCATTTCTGTTCCAAGACAGAACTTCTTCTCTTCATCTTTGTGATTATATCCCTGTACTCCTCAAGGAGCTCTGAACTCTCAGAGGACACCTATGCTAATGCAATGGGCAGGAAACATCACCTGCCGACAGGTGGATTCAGAAAGATCAATTCTTTCCCAGAGAAATTGGAATTCCTTCAAGCCAGAACAGCAGTTGGATTTAAAAAAGAAGACCTCATGAGCAGAACAAGGCACAGGGAAATAAAAAACAAGGGAAGAGAAAAACTTTCTTAACAGTGTGTTCAGCAACTACACTTCAAGGTCTTACTGAGCAGTGTATAAAATATAACACAACAGGTCTTTTCAGCTTGAGGCAATATTGAAGGCAAGGATGGCCGATTCTGCTGGTCCTACTGCTCACTGATGCTGTGCCAGCATTTTAACAGAGAAAAAACCATGAATATAATCTCCCTTCAGCTTGCAGTTTAAGAGCCTGAATATGAGAAAACATAGAAATATATTAAAGCTCACCCTATTATTTCCAACATAAAGAAAATTAAGCAAGTCGGGCTTGATCTTAAAGAATCACTTTCTTCAAATTGGAACAGGGCTTAAAGTATAAACCACTTTGAGCTGCATTCACAGTGGGTGCAGATGTAACCAGAACTTTTGAACACAATTACACTGACTTTCATCTGCTGAATATATAGCCCTGCTTTTACCTGCTGTCCTGATTGCAAAATCATGTTTCAAAGGCAGATCATTTTTTTAACACCAAAATACATTCATCTTTATATATGCATTGTTGTAGCTTCAAAGTAGGACTACACAATCACTGATAAATGCAGGAACTTATTTTGCCATGTCTGGATTTCTGATCCTGCATAAATAGCTTTTTGTTTAACAAACAAACCTTTGTTTCCTGTCGCTTTGTTGCCCAGGGGTTAATTTTGGCATGCCACATGCTAAGGGGATATATTGCTTTGAGTCAGAGAACAGTAGGGATGCTGTTTGTCTGGAATGCAAAGAGAATGGAACTAATCACTAAAGAAAATAAACATTTAGCTCTAAGCTTTCCCTTCTTTGATGCGGGGCTGGTTCTGAAGGTGGCACTTGGTCTGCCTGATTAAAAGCGAACACTGACATTGTTAATACTGTGACTCAGCCCACCTGTGTTCACTGCAGTGACTCAGCCCACTGTGTTCACTTTACACCACTGTAAAACACTGAAGCATGATATCCAGAGGGAGGGTCTGTCCTGCTGCATGGAAAAATGTGTGAAGTTTTGCAAGCACAGCTCTATCCTCAAAGAAGTCTGACCTACCAGGATACCGTGGGAAACATCAAGTGGATTAGAAAAGACTCCAGTAAAGCTCAATGAATGTTCCCACCTGTCCATGCAAAGGGTGAAACCAATTAGGAATTAGGGCCTAATCAAGATAAGCAAAAGGGCAACTGTTAGCAGCAAAGCAAATTGTGAGACTAGCTCCATGACTCAAGGGCTGCTAACGGATTTGGTCTGCCAGCCTTCCAGGTCATTGCACATGAGCCCAGCCCAAGTTGTCAGAGCCTGCAAGATCTGAGTTGGCCATCTCTGTCTAATCTCCATGTGCAGTGAGGCAGCTTTTAAGAGATNCTGCATGGAAAAATGTGTGAAGTTTTGCAAGCACAGCTCTATCCTCAAAGAAGTCTGACCTACCAGGATACCGTGGGAAACATCAAGTGGATTAGAAAAGACTCCAGTAAAGCTCAATGAATGTTCCCACCTGTCCATGCAAAGGGTGAAACCAATTAGGAATTAGGGCCTAATCAAGATAAGCAAAAGGGCAACTGTTAGCAGCAAAGCAAATTGTGAGACTAGCTCCATGACTCAAGGGCTGCTAACGGATTTGGTCTGCCAGCCTTCCAGGTCATTGCACATGAGCCCAGCCCAAGTTGTCAGAGCCTGCAAGATCTGAGTTGGCCATCTCTGTCTAATCTCCATGTGCAGTGAGGCAGCTTTTAAGAGATTCCAGCACCTGCAGCTGCTTAAAAGGAGAGAGGTACAGAGCAGGGTCTAACAAAACAAGAAAGGGCAAGAGCATCCTGTGGCCTCATATTTATCCAGAAAAAGAGATAGTAAATCTTCACTTTATTTCCGTGGTGAAAGACAGTTCTTTGGAGAAAAACTAGGAGTCCATCATTTCTGGTGTAGGTCACAACATATGCTGCATAGTACAAGGGCAATATGGTACCAAGACACATGAAGGTGCCACATAAAACCAGGAAGATTATAAGATCTCCAGGTTGTAGCCCTTTGGGCTTTGTTTTCTGACAATGAAGTTGGAGTTTTGTGGCACTGGCTTTGTATAAAAAAGTGTGAGAAGGGACCACGTGACCCCCACAGATACAGTGTCAAATGTCCATTGCTTTGGGTCATGGCCAATCAACCGTGGCCCATCCTGACTGATGTGACTCAACAGTCTCACATCCTGGGAAATGCACACACATGAGGATAGGGCCATGAGCTTTGTGCTCCCACTTGCCTGCTTTCTAGATACTTGTTTTGTTATGCTGTCATCTTAATATCCACAAGGTTTTCCTGAGCAATGTGCAGATCATGCTACCCCCCAATACACCTTTCATCAGCTGGCAGTAGGGCTTTGCTTCAAGAGCACCAATGCAGTGCCATGAAAGTCAACACATCCAAGAGCATTCCCACTTCATCCTCTCCTGTCTGTCCCCACTACTGCCCAGCTCCCCGTGCAGCTCTTACATTCTGCACAATCCCATCTGCAGCAGCAGCCACCTCCTCCAGACATGCTAGTAAGGCTGACACTACAAAACTATACTACCTGACTTTCAAAGCTGCCCTGCCTGTGGGGAGCTATCAGACACAGCTGTTTTGGTCATGCCAGCAAAAGCAGAGTGAAGCAACAGCATTATTTGGTCTTTAAATCCACCTGATATTGTTTTCAAACATTTTCCTGGATGATCCTTCAAACATTTCTGAAGATTTCTACACTCCCTAAATATAAACAGCAGCAGCTCTCAGTCCAGCTGCAATTCAGTCACTAGCACTGATTTGAAGTCCAAGCTTCTGCACTGATGTGTCTAAACTTGAAGGACTGGACCAGCACCTATGACCCAAATGCTGCTCACAGCTTCATTTTATATAAAAGGCCATAGCACTTCATATTTCTGGAAGCTTCTGTGTTTTCTCTTCTGCCTGTCATACAAATGCAGTACTGAATAGCACCGTGGGGTATGTTTACCCTTTAGGGTAAACCCAAAAGGCCAATTCAATCATGAGGAAGTAAAAAGGATTTTACTACAGGGCAAACCTATCTGAGTGTCAGTGGCTGATTTCCAAATGGTACAAGGGTTTAGTCTAACGTTGTCATTAATTTCAGGGACACCTTCTTGGCCAAGTTCCACACACTCCTGTGAACTTATATCTTAAGGACTTTATCCCCAAGGGAAAAAAACATCTTCAGGCAAAAATTAATGCAATGAATAAAACATTTAAGCAATCTCCTTGTAACTTTCTTTTCCCTTTGTGTTTCCCCAGTAGGGCCCTGGCATAAACATACAGGTCACAGACAAAGTTGCAGAACAAATAACTGATTATTACTTCTGCCAGCCTTAGAAGTAATCACTACATGGACATCTGTACCTCTCTGCCTGCCTTCTGCTTTCCTCCTCTGCTTTAACACACTATTTAAGGAGAGGATTTCTAAAAAGAGCTTATGTAGTTTATCATTTCACTCTTCCAGGGCTTTAACAAGAGCTCAGCACTAAAGTTCTTTTGGTACCTTCAAAAAAGCTGGTCCTGGATATGAACCCATTTCCCTTTTCTACCCTTACACTTCAGAGTTCTTCAGCACCATTAAAGAACATCAGTAGAGTTGGGTTGGGGTTTTTTTGTTTTTGGTTTGTTTGTTTGGGGTTTTTTGTTGTTGTTGTTAATTTTTTAATGGAATAATATCTTCCTGCTGCTATGAAAAGCAGAGGATTTGGAAAACAAAAATTAAATATTTAAATTCACCAGGGTCTCAGATGTCCACCCAGTTATCACTATATCTTCCTTCATACTCTTTTTATTTCTAACTTCTTTACTTTTTTCCTCCTCACTTCATCCTTTCTTCTCCCACCAGTACAGGCCCTCTCCTATGGCACCATTCCCTGGCTTAGTGAAGGAAGTTTTGCTGACTATTAGAGAAGAAATCCTAATGCTTCTTTCTTTAGCACAAGATTGGAATATTCTCCTGAGGGAAGTGCCAGAAGTCCAATCAACTGGAACATTTAAAACAAGATGTCATGTTGTGCAGGAACAAGTAGGAAATATGCTGTAGAGAACAGACCTCAATTGGCAAGAAGCTGTTGCACCTAGTTATAAAATGCTTAATGATGGGGGGACCAGGCAGCTCTCACAGGGATTTTCTACTGGGGAAGGGGAGAACAGGTGAGATGCAAATGGAGGTAGTTGTATCCCCCCATTAGCTTGGCCAAGCACCATACACATGATTGAGGAGACATGACACAAAGCAGATATCCATTCCCCCTAGATCCTTTCTTTCACCTCCAGTTGCATTAATTTGTCTCTAGAACATGTATACTATATTGACACATCAGCAATCTTGCTTGTTCTGCCCCCAACACTAACAAATATTGTAATTATAGAGACAAAAAAAAAAAAAAAAAAGGAAATTTAGTTTGTTTAGCAGAATTTGTTCTTACAAATCCATTCTGCTTCCTGAACTTCTGGTGCACTTCAAATTCTTTCTTGAAATATTTCTTCTGGATTGGGCCAAATAAGAAATTCTATTATGGGAAGTCCCTACAAAGAAAAATAACTGTAAAGGGGAAAAAACCTGCAGGTAGCGCTGTGAGGTCAATCTGGTGCAATGTCTTCATTAGGATGTAGAAGGGGTTTATCAAAACCAATGATAACAGGTGACTGGGCAGTTTTGCCACACGTGACACCTCTACAACATGATAGTCCCAGTCCAGCATCTCCATTTTATGACCTGATAGAGGAGCTCTCACCCACTAGGGGAACAAAAACCACATGAAAATGTGAGCAAGCATCTATCCCAGAGTTAAAATTAGATCCTACATTCATTGTTTCTAAGCAGTGGGTGATCTGTTTAACACTGATACAGCACAGGAGTGACTCTACATAAGACAGGAAGACCAGTCAGACCCAGCATCAAAAACAAAACTGTAATTAGAGTGAATTCCTGAAGAACTTAAGTTTTGTACCACAGCATTGACCTTACAAAAAGTCTTCCTATAATTAAATAAAACTCTCCAGCAAAATGTTTATGCCACATTGTAATAGCACCAGCTGTAAGATCTGCCATGATGGAAACCCTTTGAAAAGGTTAGAATTATAATTCTGTAATATGATGCTATTAATGGACACTTTATCATTTAAACAGTGAGTCATGAAAAATACATTTTCCTTTCTCTCCTCCTTTCCCAGCCCTCTGCTGTGGATCCAGATGCTGTGAGCAACCATCATTCTTTTTTTTTTTTAATTTGCAAATACTTCTCTTCCTACTCAGAATGGTAATCATGAGACCATTTGAAAAGAAAGCTTAAAGGCTTAAAAAAGTAGTAGTATCTTATATTAAAAAGAAAGCTCTGAAAAAAAAAAATCTCAAAAGCAGCAGGCTTTTATACTGAATAGAAGCTAGGAATAATAACACTTTTTTATTTTCCTTTTCTAAATGCTACTTTGAAACTTAAGAATTTAGAATTCAAAAATCTGCTTTATTCTCAGCTAAATACAGCAAATAGGCATACAGCCCTAGCAGGGGCTAAAGGTGTTTCTACAGGGAACTCATGCTAGCCTGCCATCTACTCAAACCACAGCAATAGCCATTTTTTTGGTGATTATTAATGTGCGGAGCTGCATTTCCCAATGTTCTTGTAGGAATATGAATCACGCTGACATTCAGCAGGGCTTGAGCTCCTAGATAATATTTGAAATTCTACCCATAAATATTTATATTGAAAATATTGCCTGGAATACACCTCAATAAAGTCACTGTCCCAGTAGCACAGAGTAATGACAGAGTAACTCAAGTAGTCACAGCAAAAGCCAGGCGCTGCATGAGCGAGCCGCCAGGGTGGGTGTCCCGGCAGAGGAAGGCTGAGCACAGGCCAGCACAGGCTGACAAACTGAATCACCTCATTACAGCCCTGACAGACACAAGCGAAGCACAAGTGCCCGGTGACGACTGGCATTTCAGTGGCATTTCAGCACGGCACTCAGCATACTAAGTACCAGCAAATAACACAGGCCTTCCTCATAAAGCTAAATTGAGGCGATTGCTCTCTAAATTGGCCAAGCTCAAATGCACACTTACTTTGACATTAAACGTGTACCTGGGCATCAGAAGTGTTATCATTGAGGGCAGGACTATGGGCAGGACGTGACAGGACCACAGGCAAGGCTGGTGAGCGGACCACAGGCAGGACTAGTGACAAGCCCACAGGCAGGACTGGTGACAAGGCCTCAGGCAGGACTGCAGGCAGGACAACAGGCAAGCAGGCAGGGACACAGGCAAGGCCAGTAAGGCCACAGGTGGGGCTGCAGGCAGGGCATGGTGGCAGGGCTGGTGGTAAGGCCATAGGCAGGGCTGCAGGCAGGGCTGACTCCTGACGTATCCACAACACCTCCCACCTGCACCTAGCCATGGCTGGGAAGGACTCTGGCAGGACCAGGGCTCATCTTGACTGGCTCTCATCTGCACTGTAGCAGAGGACTTAGAGAAAGAGTAAGCCAGAAAAACCTGGGCTTCCCTTTCCGAAGGTGGAGCAGGGGAAAAAAAAAAAAAGGATTTTACGAGGCTTCAAGGATGCACCCAGAGTGCTGTGTGCTGGGATGGATGTGTGATAATAGGATGGCTGAGAGATGGCAGCAGCAGAGGTGAAGCAGATGAGGTGAAGACCAGTTCAATATCCCTCCAGATGGCCCTTGAATGTCAAAGCAGAGTTATAGCTGTGGAATAGAAACTAGTATAGGGAAGCTTTCATATCAGAAAAGTAGTCTGGCGGAGATGTAATCAAGTATGTCTCAAATAAGTAAAAAAGCTGTGAAATTAAGGAAGTAGCAGCAGGTACTGGAAACAGCAAATCTCTGGGTGAATTAGAATTGAGGTATCAGATAGCCATGTGTCAATACTTGCCTAAGATTCATACAGTCCTCAAAGTGAAGTAAGAAAAAAAAGTAAATAGCACACAAGTATTATCACAGGTGGTCAGGGTGAAAACCCTTAGGCAAAACCCCAGAGAGACCAAAAGAGAAAAGCCCAGAGGCTAAAACTGTGAAGAGCTTCAAAATCCCAACCAAAGACTGTTTATGAATACTTAATGTATCTACAAAGAAGTGAAACCCCCATACTGGCTTGACTTTGAGTCAGCAACAGTAGTGTAGAGCCAAGCTAAGATTTTGTTAAGCAGCTTTCCCATGTCAGAGAAGAGCCAAAGACTTCACACACTGACCTATCATCTCTCCTACCCAGGACATTGCTGCCTTCTGGGAGAAGTGCAACTCCATGGACCCTCCAACAGGGAACAGAGAGCAGAAAAAAATTTCTGAAGGGTAGAAGCACAAATTTCCTCTGCAAGACAGATACTCACAGATTCAACTTTGCCCACACAACAAAGCTATAAAGTGTGCTATACAAAAAAAGCATCCCAGCACTGGTCAGTTATAACACAATCTTCAGGTTTGGCTCAAGGGTCACAGCAAAGGCAACAGGCACTGCTCCCCACAGCGCTTACTTGTGTTCTGAGTACCCAAGAATAGTTTAGCTGCAGTACACACTAAGAAGCGTGGCCAATTCACTTGAGCTGTGATCTGCTGTAGCTAGTTCACAATGGACACCAAAGTTCAGCAAGTGAAAAGCCAGTGGGTGTCTCTGCACAATACTGCTGTCATGTGCTGGCACAACTGCACAGGAAAAGAATCGATGCCCAGCAATATACTGTCCCTTTGCTAAAAAACAAGAATTTTTCCGTTTCAAAGTGTTGCAACATTCTTTTATTCACCATCAAGCAAGAGAGACAGGTTTCAGATTAAGATGTGATTGACTAGATTACCTGAGTGATGCACTTATTTCCCTTGGTAAATGAGAGTTAATGCTCTCTAAGAACTATGCCCAGTACAGCATCCACTTTTCATCTGGCTGTTGCCCTATCACATGCCACAGTTAATGGGTTTGCTTTCATTAAATTCCCAGTCTCAGTCTCTCTATTATTCTAGCAAGATCTACTCTTTGCAAGTTGGTTTGAAAAAATTAAACACCTTTTCTTTCTAGTCTAGTTAGCAGTTCTTCCTAACCTAATTGACATAAACATTTTACAGAACTTTTTTTCTGCACAGGGCACTGCTAGAGCATTTTCCAGCTTAAAACACCTTTGTCTCATGCATACTGCTATTATTAAGGGGCAGAGTTTGTAAGTGAGTTCAGCAGGCCAAGCTGTCAAGCAGACCAGCCACGATCCCTAGTCACGTTTGAAGCAGTCTTCCGAAATAGCTATTGAGAGCCAGACTGGAGTGAAGCCCACACCCCAGTGCTATTGCTAGACTGACGTGAACTGTCCAGGTTACACGTGATTCAGATACACACTGCAGCCACATCACCCTGTTGTAGTAAAAATAAACTTTCACAACAGCTATTTGATAGGGGAAAGAGTATGGTGAAAGGGCTGGGTGGGTCAGAGTTAAGATTACAGTAAATGGGCTTTAATGTCACATGAGGCAATAGCAGCCATGAGATCAGTTACATACCGTTAAGAGTGGTTACTACTCATTTCCTTGTTTTTTCTGGGTCTACATCTAGCATGTGGCTGCCTGAACAAATCAACTTAATGGTGTTTCTCCATCTGTTGGGGTATAGTGTGATAAGCTTGTATAATTTGTAAGTTAATTATTTACATATGTTCCTGAAATTGGAGGAAAAGAGAAAACTGTGCAGGGAATGAGCAGGGACGCAATGACTTCATTCACCTCTGATCTCACTGTAGCTCAGGGAGAATTTGGTGGTTCCTACAAATTTCCAGGAAAACAATATGAAAGTGAAAGAAAGGAATCCCAAATGCAGTCATCAGCTTTCCAGCAAAAAGTGCTTAATGCAAAAGGATCCTAAGGTCAGTTACCGAGTCTGAAGCTACCCTACTAAAGTGCAAGGGTTTCAGGCAAGGCAGGAAGGAGCAAAAGCCACTGGCATCCCATGCACGTGCTCACCCGCTGCAGTTCAGCAGCCTGGAGGATCCTGCTCAGATAGACCTTGTGAGCCAAAAGGCCCTCTGATAAAGGCGCTTCTGGAAAGGAGGCATTTCTCACTGGCAGTGGATTTGTTGAAAAATATCCATCCATTTCATTTTACATCATTTCCAAATGCAGCATGTTCAGAAGCCTGGCAGAGCAAATAGAAGGGATTGGGCCACAGCTGCAAACATTGGAGGTTTAAGAGCCTCATGTGTCCAAAGTACTTTTAGTCATGGATTTTGTTTAAGCTTAGCAACAGCTGATGTCCCAAGTTCAGGGAGAGGCAAAATACTTTAATTTTTCTGTTTTCTCCTTGACACCACTTGCCAGAAGACTCCAGGGGATGGCAAAACTGGTTTGCTCACTCCACAATTCGCATCCAACGTGAAAGGGAATCTAAATAAGTGATCAAAGTTGGTACAATTTAATTTTTTACCAAAAATAAGTTTTTGGGAAAGTAAAATATTTCCAATGAAAAAAATATTTCCCCCAAAACTCCTACAATGTGTTCTTAACTAATTTCACATGACCCCATCTTATACTGTAAGTAAGTAGCAGCTTTCAAGAACATATTGTGGACAAAACAAGGTGCATCTGGCTACCCTGAGATGGTGTTGACCCTTTCCACAAGAAGGAATGCAGTGTGTTATAGGAAAAACATTCTTATGAGGATCTGTGGGAAAGAAAAAAATAATATTGAATTAAAATTTCTACTACAATTGCATGTCCTCATTTGAGCTTTATTGCTAATGCAAATTTCCCACTGAAACCCCTAAAGCTCATCTTTAATTGATCAGAGCAGACACATGCCAATATTTGCTGCAATTCACTTTTCATTTCTGTGAATGAGGGTGGTGGCTGGATTTGACAAACAGATGATGCTGAGGACACAAAACCACGATACTAGAGGATTTTCTGCAGGTCTTGCTCAGACAAGAAATTCTTCAGACAAGTAGCACCATCCTCTGGACATCAGTGGGAACCGAGCACAAAGCAAACAAGCTTCGTTCCTCAGGTAGTGCCGGAATCAGATTTCACAATGCATGGAGTTCCCAGTGTCTGCACCCCTTGCTGGAGAACAGCGTGAGGTGTCCAGCCACACCGTGCTCAACAGTTTCATTAATTTATTTCAGCGTAAAAGAAAAGTGTCTGGAGCAACAGATTAAACTTAGAGGAAGAAGAAATCAGCTGAAGAGATAGAGAAAAAATACAAAAAAGCACCCAATATTTCAGGGTGTAAGCAGACCTCTTCGGAGAGCTATTTCCCGTGCTGGGTTACAACCTGTGGATCTCTGTCATACCTTCCAGATCAACACTGAGTCATTGAGTTAAATCATAGCACAGAATTAATTTATGCTGGATTTACGTTAAAGAAAGTTTTGTCCACACATTAATATAAAAGCAAATCTTGGTGTTTTTTCTTATTTCTTCATTTAAGAATTTAAGGACTTTACAGAGAAAAGCAGTTCCTCTATCAACAGATTTTTAAATATCACCTTTTTTTTTCTCAGTTATTTTAATGTTTCTGTTTATTTAAAATTTCAAGATTGCATGCAACTGTGTAAGAACAAAGTAAAAACTGGTTTCTTTAAAAATCAATGCTAAAAATGGAAAATTCATTCTTGAACATTAATAGCTGGATTTGTAACTATGATAGAGCAAAAAAAAAAGGTGCAAATCATCATCCTAATGGAAAAATTAGTGGGGAGATCCTGAGAGTAGTTTATCAGAGGGAGTTGGTAATTCCTTTTTGTTCACAATCATGTATCTAATGACATCTTTTGAAAATATATAACCTACTTTAATGACAGACTTTGAGACCTGATGCCTGATGGATGATACAGAAGCAGAATTCATGGAAGATGTGAAATTCACATCTTTACAACATGCAAGAGTGCTATATAACATATAGGTATTACTTTAGGGGATTCTCACAAATCTCTGTTTCCCTTCTGTTATAACTACAACAAAGCACTGCAGGGATAATGATAAACCTAGGTCAGATGGGCCTGTAAGATCATTCTGGTTGGTTTTTCAGATAGTGTCCTGGAAGAAAGATCATTTGGATTTTTAGGACAACAAATAAACAAAACAATAAAACCTCCCACCTTATTTGCAATATAGAGCAGAAATATTTAGCATTTCATTTCCCTAATTATGCTGCCAGTGCTAATTATCAGAATGAGGATTAGATAGATGATCAGCCTGACAGTTTAGCATCTTCCTCTGTTTCACAAGATCAGATCCAAGCAATATAATAATCTTTATTGAGAAATAGAAAAGTATCTCACAGCAACAGCTGCAGTCTATGCTGGGACATGTCCTTTTAGATGCTGAGTGTCTCTAGCTTTGGTGACATCACTGGGAACACAAGATGCTCAGCCGGACCCATTCAAGAAGAAAGCACTTGGCTTTTGTTCACAAGCAGCTCTCTACATTGCCGATTATTTCTTCTTCTCCATTAGTACCTCCTGCAGAGATGTCCAACAGAGATCAGGCTGGGTTTTCGGGCTGGTTCCTTATATGCTTACCTAGGTCTTTCTGTAATTATAAGAATTTATTATAGTAACAGATAGGACTGTTAGCACCAGATTTGCAGTATTTTTATATAGAAGCATATTGGCTGTAATAAAAGGTAGAAAATGTGTAGTCATAGATGCAAAGGCATTTTTCCCAACCTTGAACTCACTCAGGACATTACAATCAGGAGCAGAGCTGAAAGTGCTGCAGCCCTGGCCTCTTGCCAGTTCCCTGCCCAATGCTAATAGCTCAGGCTGCTGCCACTGCTGCTGCTGGAAACTGAACTGGTTCAAGCCTGTGTTTCTTGGCTCAGGGCAGAACTTTTTGCAGCATAGATTAGGAAACCGAAGGCAAGAATTCAGAGATGACTGCAAACTAGCTGGGTCTTTCATGGAAAGAAGGGCAGTTGCTAAATTGTGCTGTTCATGTTCATGTTGGGGGATTGTGCTTTGTCAGGAGTGAGCACGTGTGTGTACACGTACTGAGATATATACTGTAACTTCCTTCCACCAAAGGAGAAGACATATGGCCCTACCAGCCTCCAGCCACTCTCCTGTCCCCAGTGATACGGCTTCTTTCTTGATACTGTGTCCATTCTCCTCATTTGCTATGCTCTAATCCCATTCCCAAGTGAGCTGCTTTATTATACTGCATTTTTTACATCTGCCATTGCATGAAAATGGAAAAGCATGTCTTCCTCCACCTGCCATGTAATCTTCCTATAACACCCATCCATTCATTGTACCTTACTTGGAAACCAACTCAGAGCATGACCATTTCTTTCTGTAGTCAGCCTAAAAATAGAAAAGTACATGTAAAGAATTTCAAATGATATGTGGTGTAATGATTACAATCATCAGATCTAAAGATGAAAGGACTTGAGTTGAGCAGTAGCTTCAGGAAGGATGAATGTACTGATCACAAAACTAAAAAACAAACACATATTTCTATCCTCCTTTCTCTATTCAAGGTGCAGAAAGTGTGACAAGTGCTCCATTAATCATAGAATTCTTGTGTGTTCTGCTATTGATGTTTAGCTCCTATGTACTGATACACTGCTTATGGATTTTTTTTCTTGAATTTCAAAAAGCAGCCTGCCCACCTCCCATTTTTTGAATGTTACTGTAGTTCAGCCTTTCTTTACAATGTTTCTTAAAATCTCTCTAATGGCTTGGTGGTTGTTTAAAAAATGAAGAATTTATTTTAATCACTTTCTTTTCCCAGAATGTTTCTGACACTGGAAGTAGAAACACAGCCTCAAGGGTGCAATGGTTTAGGGAGATAATCATCCTTAACTAGTGCTGGAAACCTTTGGCCTCAATCTTTATGTTTCATTACATACTGACATGTGAGAAAATATGATATGGCCCGGAGGGATAAGGGGCTGACTTACTAATTTTGCTCTTTGAATGATGCACCTTCCAGTTGAGAAGAAGAGCAAAGAGTTTTTCAGTACACAGCTCATATACAGCTCAAGGAACCAGCAGTTTTTATCTGGGATATAGGATAAAGACACACAAAGTCATGTCTTACACAGCCCAGTCAAACCAGAACTCTCCAGGTGACATGTCACCCTACTCAGGCATCCTGTTGTAATGGGAGAATTTCACTGAAACAGAAAACCAGCTGAAAATCCAGTGTGTCTGGATGAAATAAGCTGCAAATATTTCTGAGCATTTTTCTAAATACCTAGAATTTCAGTGAGTAGTAGTAAACATTACAAACTAGATAGTGCTTGAAATAATTGTACTAACAAGAGAAAACAGTATGAAACAGATGCTCATTTTGGTCCTGGAGAGGATATGTTTTAAATGTTTTTAAAAAACCCCACAAATAACAAAAAACAAACCAGGATGCAAAGTTGTAGGTTCAAAATTTGTTTAAAAGACTATTAAAAAAAGCAAGCAAAAGATTTGCAGACTGTCAGATCCCCCACT
The DNA here is from genome assembly GCA_013401355.1 of Ceyx cyanopectus. NCBI lineage: Eukaryota > Metazoa > Chordata > Aves > Coraciiformes > Alcedinidae > Ceyx > Ceyx cyanopectus. The sequence goes on along the minus strand of VYZU01053838.1, from coordinate 8,402 downwards.
GCAGGAGGCTGTTCTCTCCCTGCACATCCCAGGGATGACCCTGATGTTTCCAGACAAAAGACTAACTCATGTTCCTTGAATTTCCCTGCTTCTGCGGAGTCCCAAAGTTCAGAATATGCCATAGCCAAAAGCCCCAATTCCCTCTTCAAAATTCTGCCTTCACAGCTCCTCTCTTGGTTCAGTGCTGATCTGGATGGAGCTGGGGAGGGAGCAGGCAGAAGGAGCCACAGGGGATGCATCAGTGCATCCCCAAGGCGGTTGTTTTATGTTTCTGTTCTCCCATTACAAACCTTGCCTGAGGAATCACAGCATCTGAATCCCCAAAGGGATCCCAGCATACATTTCTTCTACTAGAATTCTTAGCCATTTAGAGATTATTTCCTTTTCCTTCTCCAGAACAGGTGTTTTCTAGTTTTATAATGCTGTATTTTATTGGCCATTGAGCAAAAAGTTCCATAAACCATGATCCTTCCCTTGCATTTACTGCACGGTTACATCAAAAGAAAATTTGTAATCACTAAATCTTGTTTTCCTCTTCATTTCAGCCTGACTATGTAGTCATTCACTTTTGCTTTTTGTTACTGTTGCAGCCCCAAAACTCTAGGTGATGTTAATAGAGTTGCTGTGCTGTAAGTTTGAGTTTTCCTCATCCTAGAAAACTCCTGTAGCTTCATATTGTGACCTTTTGCAAATTCTCCCTTCAGTGTTAGTCTATTGAAATATATCTATTTCCAAATGCATGGCATTTGAAAACCAAGAGTTCTACATATGCTGTAATTACACTTTTTTTGTCAAGGTCTGTACTCCTCTGAAGTGTTTGCAGTAGGCCACAATCCAGCATATACTGTAAGGCAGCATCAATTTCTGAGGAAACAGATTAAGGTACTAAATATACTTGCATAGTATTCTGCCCAGGCATGTTAGTGAAATATTCAGCAATGAATCACCTAGTCTTTTCCATGAGCTATTCAGAGCAAAGGATTTTTACTGTTTTGGTGCATGCAGTACATCAGCCTGTTGCATCCACTAAGGAGAAAGGGAATCCCATAATGGGCACTGTCCAAGAAACAGGATCCTTGTTAATTTTGTCAGGTTACTCCAACAAGCCTTCTTCTCCCTCTCATAAGCAAAATGAAAAGGATTTATTTGTTGACCAAATACAGGTCAGAATATCTTTAAAATGTCTGAGTCTACTCTAGGGAAGAAGAAAAAGTTGGTATTTTCCTTAACTTCTTTGCATAAGTCTTTCTGTTAATCTTCTGCTACTTTTTGTCAAGTCCCTGAAGGCTTCTATCCCGAAGGCTGTTTCTATCTGCATCTATGCACATCACACTTTAAACACAAAGTTTTCCCATTTACCAGTAATACTGGTTATCCTCTTCTTGAATGTATTAGAAACATTGTGTCCTTTGACATTTCAGTGATGCACTAACTCTTGCCTGGAATAAAAATACCAGCTGAGAATTTATTTTGCAACAGAGGGTAAATTAACATTTTCTTTGAAAATGGATTAAACCTTTTAAAGATCCTTTTCCAGCTTTTATACTGGATGGGCATGATTTGGCATGATTACATATATCTGAATGAGAAGAGTACTTAAAAATTAACATCACCTTCACGAAATAGCCAGGAAAGTCCAATTTATATTAAATGGCTTCTGTTAGGTACCTGGCCCTAAAGTAACTGTTACTTCTGCTATGCAAAACATGCCAAGCTAAACACCAGCCTCATTAAGTAGGTACTTAATGACCCCCACTGCAAGGAGGCCACTCTCTCCTTGCATATCCCACTGATGAGGCCTCATGTTTCCAGAGAAGACACCCAATTCACACTTCCCTGAACTTCCTTCTGGAGGAATTTAGTGTTCTCCACAGATTGCCATGGCCTCCTGTATTAGAAACCCTTGAATTAGATGCAGAAAGTTAGGCATTGTCTCCTCTACTGCCTCCCCAGATTCATATTCCACTTTTTTCTTAAAAAAAAAAAAAAAAAAAGAACAATTCCACAGATTTGTTTGTAGTGCTGATGTGGCAACTACAGTCTGAGTTACCTTTTCTCATTAAAATCTTTAAGTAAATAAAAAAACAGGCTTTCCTAAAGAAACTGTGTTCTTTCAGATAAGTTGAACTCTCCTCTGCTTGAATGTTTCAACCCCAAAAATAGTTTATTAACAAAGTGGTGAGTCTGTTCACACTGTGACTGTAGCTATATGCTTTCTCCTAAATTAATGACAAACCATTCTCTGCTGTCACATATTTTCAAAGTGCTATTTCAATGGTAGTGATATGACTTGAGGGGGGTAGTTAATAGACCTGACAAGCTTTAAGTTAATGAAAAGAAATACATTATTTCTTTTACAGCACTAGTCTCAGAAGCATTGGTTGCTCTATAATCCGATATTGTCTGGCACATGCAAGGCATGTAACTGCAAAGCAACACCAAGGGAGGATCAGATTTGCCCAGATCTCAATTCACCAGTACTTATATGAGCATGTTTCAAAAGCTTTCTGAATCTGGATCTCAATTATGAATTAAATAGTGTTATGGAAGGATGAAGGGGAGTTTGAAGATTTTTCCATTTAAATAACCTTTGCAGGTAAGATAATTCAAGGCTTGGTTTTCCCTGGTGCAGCTGTGTGCAATTTCCAGTCAATAAACTGAGCAAACGGCATCTGTTTGCAATAAAGCAACCAGCAGCAGCCACAGCAGCTGATAAAGCAGCAGAAACATGTCCTAGCAGGGACTGCCCTATTCCACACAAGCCTTCGGGGTCAGGCTTATGTAGAGGAGACCACACATGAACAAGGGAGGCGATGAGTTCCCTATGGCCCCAGGGCTCCTGCTCCTCCCAGTAACACTGAATTGGCAGCTGGCACCCTATAGAAACCAGCACGAGGTGCAAAAGGTGGCACAAACCTCTGCTCTCAGAGGAGTCAGGCATGGGTGATGACATTGGGCTGCTCTCTGCACTACTGGTGAGAAATGTCACCTCTCCAGAGCTGCCTTTTGCAGTCCTTTCTCACCATGAACATCTTTCTGCAATTCAACTTCCTTTCCTGCCCCCTTATCAATGACCACTCGTCCTTCCCTCATTCTTTTATTCAGTTTTTCTTATTTAATATACTTAATACAGGACTCATGAGGCTTAAAGCTCTCTTGCCATGAAATTATAAACAAAAAAAAACAAACGTAACCTGTCTCTTCTCTCAGCTAGCTCCCACTCCCCCACATACTCCGCAGTTGTCTTGTTATGACTCCTCTAAGACAGTGATGTTGCTGTCTCACTACTTGGCACTGAAAGGACCCAGGTATTTGTCAGCAGTATTATGCAAATTAGAAAGATGCAACTCAAATGGGCTTTTCCATTGAGGTTGCCCAGGTTCTGGTGTAACTCAAGAATAGAGTTGCCCATGTTCTGGTGCCTTGCACCACAGGGTATTAAACGCATCAACCTATGGTGAGACTGGCGTCTCCTTGTGTCAACACAACATCGGGTGCTGACTCTTCCATTGCACTTTCTCAGCCACATGTGCTTGCGGTTTTGAGTCTTAATCAGCAGTGAGGATCCAGTCCAGTGCTTGGTTCCCAAGCAAAAGTCACAGCAAAGCTGGATGAGGCAGGATCAGCCCCCTGGGAGTTTCAAAAACAGCACTCTTCATTAACTTCTCAGTGGCTGTGGTTTTTAGAGGAGAAAAGTCATCTCTTTCAACATCTTGGTGAAATAAAAAATAGTGAAATACATAGTCTTTGAAGTGGTGGGGAAGCCCCATTAGCCATTCACAGACAGCAGTCTGGCATTCATTACATGTGATAGGGAGGCTGCGCGCGGCAATGCGTGTGAGGACACCTTTCTCAGACAGCAGGAGATGCCCACGCTTTATGCTCACATGCCGTGCAAGCTACTTTTCACACTAGATGGCCAGCTGGTTCTTACTGTCCCCTGCTCAGCCTTGGAGCTTGTCCCCCTTTGGCCGTTATTCTCAATGAAGGTCGAAAGTTTATCATGCAGGCATGTGGATTGTCGTCCAACTTTGGTTTTCTACATTCAGCCTCTTAGACCAAACTTTTGCTTCTGCTAACTTTCATCTCCTACCCCCTTGAAAGGCTGAAATGTTTCATCCAGCTATATTTTCTGTGTCCCAGATCCCTGACAGTATAATCAATGGCTCTGATTTTCACAAGGAATACTGGATTTGTCATCAAGATCTCCTGTCTTTTCCCCATTCCTATTACTACTCCTTTGTTCACCTGTAGATTTATTACAAATTGTGTAATGCAGGCAGGAGTCCTTGAAATACCAAGGTGGGCTTCAAAAGTTAAAAGCTGGGTCAGCATTAACAAAAAAGTGGATCTATATTTAGATTTAAAAAATCCAGTTCCTGCTAATCGATAACAGAATATTGATGAACGGTAATAGTGAAACAGCAGATGATGAACAACAGTAGTGAAAGCAAAGGTTTTGGCTGTATCACTACATTTCCTGGTTAGTCAGAGTTTATTTTCTCCACTTGGAGACTGCATCAGCATTGTTTGCATTGGATACCAGTTAGCCTACATGGGGCCTGTTACCAAAGACATTCATGAGGACATAGTTGTCTAAAGAAATATCACAAAGATATTTAATAAAGAAATACCACAAAGATAAGACTATGTTTGACATCTAGGGCTTGACATACAGGACTACTGTTTCTTTTTCTTGGCTCTGTGGATTATTTGTTTCTCTGCTAAAAGTCCTACAGCAAACTCACCCTGACTGCAGATCACTGAACAGACGTAATCCTACAGAACTGGGGATCACTCAGTTCACTTGAAAATTTCCAAATCGGAAGGCATATACTAGGACTATGAGGGAATATCCCCCATGTTACAACCAGTGGCATTAAGGACAGCAAAATCATCATTTTCTCACAGGGTTGGCTGCTGGAGTAGATGCAGGGAGAAGGATTAACTTGCTTCCTAGCTTCCCAAAAATTGCACTCATCCAAAACCTGTTCAATCCCCCTGTCATCCCTTGCCAGCCCCCACTAAGCCTCCCCACCTGCCTGTGCAGAGATCTGACGGGCCGTGGGATCTCAGGAGGTTGTGGGGAACAAAATATTAATGGATTTTGGATACTGGATGAAAGAGCTTGACAACAATTGCTCCAGACTTTCTGAGGGGAACACAGAGAAGCCAGATCCTAATCACTCAATCATGTCCTGACAATGTGATCTTGTGTCAGACAGTGCCATCCATGTATTCACATTTCTCCAGCACCAAGCAAAACCTCATCACTCTAATTTACCTACCGAAGTGTGGGGATGCATCATGGTTAATTAGTACTTGCACAGCACTCAGAGAACAAAGCAGCCTTATACTACCAAATACCTTCCAGCCAAAGTGACTCTGGATAGCCAAATTCAGATGGAGTTGCTCTTTCACAATTATTACTTTTCACCTAAATAACAGTGATTTCAGCCATTCACAAATTCAGAACCTGCTGGTGACTGATTCTGTGACACAGGTATTGAAACTGCTTTTGACCTTCATGGAAGCCATGAAATCAGAAAGATTAAACACATACATTTACCAGTTAGCAAGAATCATTCCAGCAATGCTCCAAGTACAGAACTGATCATGTTAATTACTGCATTATCTGTTTTACATACTCTAATTGTCTCCCTATGGCATACTGGGGAACAAAACGCAATTTTGTAAGAAAAACCCCACGAGTGGTTTTTCCTTTCCCCTGGTTAAAATAGAAAGTACTTCAGCAAACTGTACTTTCTCGGCCTCGTTGGGATTCAGGCAGAGTCTGAGCTCCCCCTGCCGTTTGCAAAAAAAAAATCAATACATGGCTGAGTTAAACGAATTGGCATCGATCTTCTCTGGCCAAGGGCAGACCCTGGGGATTCCACTATTCTGTCTTTGGCTCAGGCTGCCACACGGAAAGAAATAAGTAACTAGATTTTAGTCGGAGCCTGTTCTTGCAGTCCCACCATTGAATATGGAAAACATTATGTGCACGAGAGAAGATAGCTGTACATAAAACCAACTATTTCATGTATGAATCAGAAGAGGAGAAAGTTAATATAAGCCAAAAAAAGTATTGACCTTAAACCATACTCTAATCCATAGCCAGAAGTGGATTCAGCCCTTTTATAGTAGGCAATACTCCCAGCAACTTTCCTAGAGCCAGAACCAAGGCTGTGTGACACTGAAATCATTACATCCTTCATGCAAACAGCAAATCTGCCCATTGAAAGGTGGGCTTTATATATGTGCAGATCTTCTGAGCTGAGGTTGTTGGGAGAAATCCCAATCCCCCTGCCAGAACAGCTCTAAGTTAACAGGGCTCAGGCCTACACGAGGGATACCAACAGTCTGGGGATGCTCACCCTGACAGCAGCCAACAGAGGCCAGTTATCATGAGCCAAGGGTTTCAAGTCCTATTATTAAAATGCCTCTGGCACCTGGGCGTGTGGTATGAATTCCCCTTAGATTAACCCTCAGTCATTGCCCTCAGTCTTTTAATTCACTCATCAAAGAGGCAGACCTCTGAACTGCTCTCCAGGGGAGGCTAAATTAGATGCTCTGAATCATCCTCTGGAAGAGCCCCTCATGATGCCCAGACAGTGAGAGCGTGGCGGATCCCAAACCAGCTCAGACACACCAGTGCCTTCAGCACCAGTCCTTGATCATCTCCCCACCTCATTTGGTGCATTTGAGAAATGTCTTTTATTTGCATTAACCCCAAGGGGAGAAGAAAAAAGAAAAAAAAAAAAAAAAGAGAGAGTTCTCATAAAGATTCCCAAATGTTAAAATATTTTCCTGTTTTTCTGGTTGTATGTCAGGTCTCATTAAGCTGTGTTAATAAACTTGTTCCAGGCAAGTTTTGGTGTAGCTGTTGTTTGAGGTTTTGCCTAACACATTTGAAGGGGCAGGTGAAGTCTGGCTTGCTTTCAAGTTAGCTGAACAATCAGAAGAGTTGAGTGGGAATATAAAAGGAGAAATAGCCTACAATTTGAGATTAAATACTTGCTCTGAAACAGTAAGAAAAGAAAATACTGTTCCGCACTTCTGTTTGTTCCTCTACCCCAGCACAGTGATGCATGACATGAGTCTTTTATGGTGGGTTCAATGTGGTTTCGTCTACATTTGGGTTCCATTTTAAAGAGCAGCAATCAGAAGCTGCTTCACATACATCATGCTGTGCTGTTGATGCAGAAAGTACTTACACCAGCACAGCCATGTGGGCAGAGCCTTATCATTCCTAGAAAGTTTTAGTTGATAAGATACATCTTTGTGATATGGGCAGAAAGGTCACACAGCACTTGTTCTCTTGGAAAGAATTCCTCAGCTTCCAGGTATACACAGCACAAAAAGGGCCAGGTATGAACAGCAAACTGAGTTATCCAAATTGATGGGGGCACCTAAATCAAGAGCTTGGCATCATTGGTGTTCTTGAGATCTCACCCCAGCTAAGTCAGCCACTGCATTTCTGGATTATCAGTGCCAATTTCTGAAGAGAATAAAGTTAATAGTACTGAGAAAAGAAAAACAAAAACAAAAACAAAAACCAAACCAACCTCCAATTCCTAAACTTTGTCTGTTGCAATAGAGATATTCTGAAAAAGAAACTGAAATCTGTAACAGCATCTGGATGATAACAGAGAGGATGAGTCAGCCACACATTGCTACTGCTTGCTTTGTTTATGTTTCCCGTACCACTTTGAGTCTCTCCATTATTCATTTTTATTTATTTTACAGCATCAGGGTTGCAAAAACTAATAGCTATTACAAAAACAGGGTCAATGCCCTGTTGAATGAAGAGTTTAGCAAAACTGTCTGTGCAACTGAACTCTATTCTGCAATTCTCATATTTAAATTAACTGTGAGAGCCCAAAACAGCTGCCAGATCACAATACTCATGGGCAAGTTTTGCTAGAGCTTGATATCTTCCTAAGGAATCAGGGAATTTCACCCAACTACTATGTACCCTATCAGTCCTTTCCCCCAGCCAATATTGATAATTAGGATTGCTCTGACTCAGGTGCAGGACCCTGCACTTGGTCTTATTGAACCTCATGAGGCTGACCTGGGCCCAGTTCTCTAGCTTTTCCAGGTCCCTCAGGATACATTCTGTCCCTCTGGTATATCAACCACAATAATCAACTTGCTAAAGGTGCACTTAGTCTCACTGTCTATATCATTGATGAAAATATTAAAAAGAACTGGTCCCAGAGCAGACCCCTGAGGGACACCACTTGTCACCAATCACCATCTGGATTTCAAGCCATGACCACTACCCTCTTGATGTGGCCATCCAGCCAATTCCTTATCCTCTGAATAGTCCACCCATCAAATCCATATCTGTCCTGCTTGGCAAAAAGGATATTGTGTGGGGGACCATGTCAAAGGCC
>VYZU01053837.1:0-12293 GCA_013401355.1 Ceyx cyanopectus | reverse complement strand
CCCAGATCCTCCTTTTTGCCCTTCCTCTTGTTCGTACAACCATTGAGTTGTCTGGTCATGATGACATACTATGCCTCCTATGGATGGAGATGGGCAGAGAAGGAGAGGTGGAGCAGAGTGGAGCAGATGTGATGAATAGGAGAGGGTGGACACAAAAAATGTCTGTCAGGTGCATAAAAGGCTTCTGGTGTCATAGGTAAACTTCTCTAGCCAAGACTTGTGCCTGAGTACCAAAACATGGCTCATCTTATTAAACTCTGTTCTGGGTTCTTTTCAGTTCTGGTGTCCTGTGTATGACACTGGGGGAGTGTGGAAAGGTTCAGGGTTGGTGATCTGCTGGTAAGTTTGGAGCTGGACTAGCCCATGGGTAGTAGGAGACCAGCATCTGGAAAGAGCCCCAGGTAGACATGGTGGCTGTGTGTGCTGGGAATATGGGCTTAGCCTCAGCCCTGAGGATCTGGCGGAATGGCAAAAAGCAGCACTTGCTGCAGTAAACCAAGGGGACAATTCTCCTATATCTTAAAATTCACTGTATCCATTTTCTCTTAACACAATCTTCACATAGCATAAACTAAGTTTTTGAGGTGTTCATCTCCAGTGCCTACACATAAAACTGATAAAAAATAGCTTTGCTGGAAGCATCTGATGTTTAGGTCACCACATCTCACAAGTGGTTTCATCAGGCTAGTGTCACTGCAAGAAAGATGGATCAAAGGGATGAAATCACAGAAGAAATGGTTACATCTATCAGAACAATGGATGTCACTGTTACCAATAAACCTAAAAACAACCCCGACTGCCTAAAACTGAAACACAAACCATTGGACCCCACACTAAAACTGGGATACAGTGGCTATATACAGGTAGATATCTAGTGCTATTAGAAATCTCCATGACATGAAATATGTCAAAGGACCTGCAACAGAGCTGTTGAGTCATTCAACTGCCTAAACAAGCCCTCAAGTCATCATGTAACACCTTTGCTGATCCAGGACAACCACTGCAGGGGGCTTCAGCTTTGCCTCAAGCCCTGCAGATTGCAGACATGCTTCTGTATTGGAAGTTGGAGAGTTCCATAGGATGCCATAAGACATCTAAAAGTGATGGAAGAAGCATCAAGTCCTTGAGCATCTGCCTTTATTTAGACCTATGAAATTAGCTTCTAAATATGTTAAAAGAAATGAAATAATTTATATTTGTTCTGTCTCTTGCAATACAGTGTCCATATGTCCTCCTTCCTCACAGATATGAAACATAGTGGAACCATGTTATGAGTCTTCTCCTTGGTTTTAGTCACTGGCCTCCAGGGAAGAGCTTTCTCTCTAATATTTTTTTCAGAGCAGATCTCACCTCCTGGTTCCTAAGAGTGTAGATCAAAGGGTTCAGAGCTGGAGTCACAGCACTGTACATGAGAGTCACTTGCACATCCCTTTTAGAGGAGTGTCCCAAGGAGGGTGGAGTATAATTGAAGAACACTGGTATGTACAACAGCGCCACAACAGTGAGGTGGGAGACACAAGTGGAGAAGGCCTTCCATCTTCCTTCCTTGGTCTGGACTTTCTGAAAGACGAAGCAGACGATGTAGAGGTAGGAGAGGACTATGAGAATGAAAGGGCTTAGAGCAATCAATGTGGTGACAATGTTGAGGAGGCTCATGTTGAGGCTGGTACCACTGCAAGCCAAATTCAACAGTGGCTTGATGTCACAAAAGAAATGACGAACGTGGTTGTGGCCACAGAACCTCAGTCGAGAGGTCATGACCGAGTGCATGGTGGCGTGGACAAAGCCCATGGACCAGCTGGCCACAGCCAGCAGCAGACAAGCCCACGGGCTCATGACAATGGTGTAGCGCAAAGGGTTGCAGATGGCCACGTAGCGATCGTAGGCCATGGTGGCCAGGAGCAGAACCTCAGTACTGCCCAGGAAGTGGAAGAAGTGGAGCTGGGCCATGCACCCACCAAAAGAGATGGTCTGATGCCCAAAGAGAAAGCCAGTCAACATCTTGGGAACAGTGACTGTAGAGTAGAAAATGTCCAGGCAGGACAGGTTCCCGAGGAGGAAGTACATCGGAGTGTGAAGCCGTGGCTCAAATATCACCAAGGTCACAATGGCACCGTTTCCCAGAAGACTGGTCAAGTAGAGCAGCAAAAACAAGAAAAAGAAAAAGTGTTGCAGCTCCTGGATATCGGTGAGGCCCAAGAGCACAAACTCACTGACCTTTGTCTGGTTCAGCATTGCTAGAACAACAAGAAGCAAAAGCAAATTGTCAAGGTTCCACAGCTGCCAGCAGTAGCACCATCACACAACCCAGCTGCTTCTGTGCTAGCTTCATACAAGCAAATGCAGAAAAGATACAAAACTAGATCAAAAATATTTAAATACAAACATCCATCTCTGCCTAACAACAGAACGTGTAAGAAGTAAACCATTCCTGCTCCTTCATCTTCAGTTCTGTGACCTTAATGGCACCATTTCCAGTTTTTATCAACAGCCACCAGAAGGTGCTCCCAGGTGCCCTAGAATCCTCAGCTTGTCTAGGCTGTCTTGCTAAGAAAAAAGGAAGAAGTTGCCTTAGAGTGTGATCACAAACTGGTTTTGTCCTTGGACTGTGCCCTTTGCCTAGGGAATGTCTTTTTGTTGAGCAGCAGCAGATGAAGGGGACAGAACCAGCATCTGACTTCCTACAAGGTGGTGATGGAGCAAGACTGAACTTGCAGAAGCCAAGTTCCAGACTAACTGGCTGATCCCACTGAATGAATCACACTGCCCTGCAGAGGCATTACAGTCACCCTGTCACTGCTCCACTACGATGCCAATGCATAAGCACATGCTTTCACTGTTCTCCTGTGCCAGGCAAGTTTGGTTATGGCTCTGGGTAAGCCACAACCATATACAGAATGAAGTCCTGAGATGTTTTACTCAGGCATGTAGGCAAAGGTATTTCCAGCTTTCACTACAAACTGCAAATTCTACAAGGCAAGGAGTTTTCTCTGTGCAGTCAATGCAGTGATGACTACTATTGATGACTACAAATAAACAACAACTTCCAAACTATTTCTTGTAAGGAGATTATAACACAGAGATAGCTTTCATAGACTTTCTAACCAGTTCCATTGTACTACCCACCTTTACAAAAAAATTGGTGCATTTTGGAAGTCACTGTGATTTATCTCCAACCCAGTCACTCTTCTCCTACTCCCATAGTTTATTATTTCATCATGAAAACAGAAAACAAACAGAAAACTCTAACCTGATTTCATAATCAACACACAGGAGCATGCACCCTAAAGATACTTCACTCACATATACATATGCTCTAAAAAACTAATCATATGTCTCTGAAAATACTTGTAGTCTGACCTTTGACAACATGAGATTTAACAATATTCTAAACTTACCAAAATTTTAGTCAGTCACTTGCATTTGAAGAGGTATAGATGCAATTCTCACTTTAGACTCTTGCTCAAGTACAAATACAAAGACAAGGCTTTGCCTGCTGAAGCTTGCCTGTTTTTCCAGCTACATTAATTACACCACACACAAAAGAAAGACAATTCCGTACAAACTTCACCTCACTATCAGTACACATTTTTCTCACTGTATCAGGGGCCTCTGTTAGTGAACCAGAAAGCAAAGGAGAAAACAACTTATATTGTGCAGTTAATAAACTGCAAATTTCAGTTCATCTTTGTTCTTCTGCCTCTACTCATCAGTCTTCTAGCTGAGAGATTAACAGTGGAGATGAGCTGAAAAGGGCCACTCTGTGAGTTCCCAGGAGCTTGTAGCTATTCGGGTAGGATGCAAGTAGGAGGCTCTGAAAACTGCACCAGAAATCTCTGATGACCTAGTTAGAGGAGAAAGTCTTTTTATGCTGTCCCGAAAGTGCAAAGTATCAACACCATCAAGGAGTAAGTAAATTTCCTATTGCTTTGATCAGTCTCCTGAGAGGAGATTTGTGAAACAATGGTGAGTTGCAGAGCATCCAACAAAGTGTTCCCTCAACAGACTGAGAGGTGAGGCACCTGCAAAACAGGTGACAGGAAAATGAAGTAGTCCACAAAGAATAACTACAGAAGAAAAACTAAAACCAAACAAAACAACAAAGCTTCCCTCCAAAATTTAAAAACAAAAAAACAACAACAAAAAATCCAAACCCCAACACAAATATCTCCAACCCAGTGCACAGAACTTATGGCTGAAACTTGTCCTGGCAACAGAGGCTTGAATTGTGCAACCTCAGCTGAACTGGAGCAGGGTTTGGGCAACATTCCCTAAATCTCTTTCAAGTCTGGCATCTTGTGAAGCCTTGTCTGTGTTCCATCCTTTCTGATGTAGGGTTGGTTTTTTTTGTTAGCATTTCACAGATGAGGAAGAGTTTCTAGCCTCTTCCTAGCCAATAACATCCTAAATTGGCATCTTAAGCTTCATGTCGATCTGGCAGAAAAATTTCCACAACTATTTACACAAGTAGGATACTCAGTTCTATTCCAAGCAGTTCAGGTGTTGGTGTGCAAATCCCACAGGAACATTTGAGTCACACAGATGCCTCTTGCTAGGAATGTGGCTTTAAAAGTTCCTCTATAAAGCCTCGGGCAGCTCATCTGCAGTTTGAAAGCCCAGTGCGTTCAGTAGAGTTTTAGACACAGAGGAATGGAGGTTGGAAGCAACCTCTGCAGTCTCCAGTTCTTCCCCAAGCTCAAAGCTGGACAAATGGGTCTTATCCAATAAGATTTTCAACATTTCCAAGGCTACTTCAGCAAACTCTCTGGGCAGCCTGTTCCAAGCCTGAAGACCTTCAAAGTGAAAAAAAAAAAGTATTTCCTTGTATCCCATCTCCCATTTGTGCCCATCACCTCCCATCTCACTACTGTGCTCCTTTGAGAAATGTTTGCCCCCCACTTTCTCTAGAGAATCCACCCCCACATGAAGTACTTGCAGACAACACTACAATCTCCTTCTAGCAAGAGACAAGGCTGAAGAAACCCAGTATCCTTGTCCTGGAGGTGTGTCACCCTGGTGACCCTGTGTTCCTCCACTGGACTCGCTCCACAGCGCAATGTCTGGACAGTCCAGCATTGGACACTTTCTTCCAGATATGCTGAACGGCATATCAAAGGATTGCTCTTTTCCACCAGCTGCCTGTGCTCTTGCTAGTGCAGCCAAGATGCATTTGGACTTCCTTACAGCAAGGGCACACTGCTGGCACACATTGGATTTCTTGTCCACCTAACTCCCAAAAGCTGCCTTTTCTGCAAAGCTGCCTTCCACCCAGCCATCCCCTGGCCTACTCTGAGGGATGGGATAGTTCCTTTCTTCCCAGAGGGACAAGGTTTCAGGTGCTTTTGTAGAACTTCTGGTGGTTCTGTCATTTTCACAATCCCCCTGAAGACACACTATTCCCCTCAGTGCATCACCACTCCCTCCAGCTTGGAAGCATCAGCAAATGTGCTGAGAGCACTATTCCATCATTCAGGCTGTTAATAAAAATTAAACTGTGGTAGCCACAGCACTGATGCCTGTGAAATAAAGTAACAAGCTGCTAGCAGGACATCTTACCACACAGACATTTGAGCTTTGCAATCCTGACCATGGACACTATCACCCACTTGCCTAGCGCACATCTTCCAAATGTAGATTCTAAGATGTCTCTAGGAGACTGTAAGAGGATAAAGACCATGGGATGGACTGCAGAGATGAGGTTTGGGGCTCAGTCAGACAAGTGCACAGTTGTTCTCTCATGCTCCCTCCCTGACAGGATGGGAGGACAAAAGATGGAAAAAGCTCTTGAGTGGATATAAGAACGGGGAGATCATTGACTGCCATCACCGGAAAAGTAATTTGATTTATTGTAAATTAAAATAGGCTGGATGGTACAAAATAAAGACAAATGTAAACCACCCATCCTCCCACCTGGCTTTTCCCAGGCTCAACTTCACTCTGAAATCTTCTACCTCCTCCCAGCCACAGAGGGCATGAAGAATGGGGGGTTGCAGTCATTCTGTACTACTTTGCCTCTGCTTCTCCTCCCTCCTCAAGTTTTCCCTGCTCCCCTGGGGGTTGCAGTCCTTCAGGATAAACATGCCTTAGCTTGTGCTTTCTGAGAGCTGCTCTTCCCCACTACCAAAACCTCGCCCAATACACAAGGAATTGTGTAATTGTCCATTTTTATGTGTAGTATAGTGCATTTGTCTCTTCTGGTGAAAGAGATGGTGATAGAAGTTATGTATGAATTGCACACATTGGAAAATACTGCTCAGATATAAGCAAGACCAAAACTGGGGCTGAAGTCAGAAATAAGCAGAGAAAATAAAAGCACAAGTCTAACTTCTCATTACATTAAAGACTTAACACTTCATCCGGCAATCTAGAAAAAGAATCAGATGGAAAGTGTTAGGTTCAATGAGTTAAGAAAGAATCCTCTCCCATGGCTTTCTTTCAGCTTAGGTGAGAAAGGCATTAATTAAAACAAAGCTGCTGCAGGGAGCTGGCAATGTTTCCATTTACTCTTTATGTTTTGAACAGGGCAAGTTACCAGCTAGTCTGGGAAAGAGATCTTTGTTCTGAGAAGAAAAAAAATGAAAACAGATCAAGTCTAGACTAGAAACCAGTCTTTCATCTTTAGGAAGGACACTTCCATGAGACTCAGCTCCTCCCCTTCAGTCATAAGGCACTAACTTGTTTCCTAACTCATTATTAAGGGATTTTTGGAAGAAAGAAGTTCCAGGCTATCACTTCTGCTTTGAACACTCACTTTTTTTGTCACTCACAGGTGACAAAAAGAACAACCTGCTGAGCTACAAGGCGCAGGCTGTGAAGAAAAGAGTTTTTCTCTCTCCCAGCAGAATCATGAGCATCTTGAGGACAATGCTTAGGCTATAATGGATCTCTGTCAAGGCAAGATTCTTAAGAAAGTAGTACATGGGTGTGTGCAGCCCGGAGGCAATGGTTGTGATCACAACAATTAGAAATTTCCCTGTAAAGATGACCAGGATAGTGTGAAAAATAGGAGCAGCACCTTGCCATGGAAGGCAAGCCCCAAAATTAAGAAGTGAGTAGTGATGTTTTGGTTTCCTGGTTTCATTTCATTAACAGGTGCCATCTAAAAAAAAAAAAAAAAAAGCAAAAAAAAAAAACCTAAACAACCACACTACCAAAGAATTAATAGCTTGGGACAGACTTGTAGTGTCCGAAATAGCTACAGTTTCAAGTAAAAAAGGGTTTAAAACATGAGGTGAAACTTGGGTTGGATATGACTGTGACCCCAGTGTAAAATCTCATCTGGAGAACCTGTAATTATTAAAGATGATTTTGTACATCTACTTTAAATTAGGTAAGCAAAAGATAGACAAATTTCACATGATCATTCTATGTCTATTTTCTGTAGAAAGAAGTGGAAACCTCAAAAGGGCAGGTCACTATCATAAAAAAGTGGCTTCTGTGATGGAGAATTCACCTTAGACAGGGCTGGATGTCTCCCCATTAATGTTCACATCTAAATGTCTTTAGACACCTATGACCAAAAATTCACTAGTCACTTTAAAATCACTTTAAGATTAATGAGGAGAATTATAGCACATGACAGAAGCACCATTTCTTTCCTTCTAAGATATGTCTTAGCAAACATGTATGTAGCATGTACATAAAGAACGTACGCACCATGGTAATACACATCATGGTCTCTATCTGAAGTTAGAGCTCTATGTCTGAACTCTATCGTGGAGTTCAGTTGTCTGACTACCTCCTAAAGACCTAAATGCTGTAGTGACCTCTTTCTTTTCTCAGAGACACAGCTTGTAGTAAAGCCTGGATGTATATTCTCTCCACTGACTCAGGTCCACTCAGATACAGATTTCTACCTTTAGAATGGCATATTTAGAACTAACAGAACCCCACTGCTGATGGTTGGGTTTTTTTATTAGCCTTCACCATTAGACACCAATCTCTTACCTGTGTGGACTGGCACACTTCAGCCTCAGCTGAATGTCTAAGATGCTCACACCTGTATGTCCAGCCCATGGATGCAGATCCTGACCTGCCAGGGACACTTCTGTCTGACCTCAGTCCCCACAGAGGTCTTTTCGTCCAAAGGAACTGGCATGGAGATGGCTCACACTGCAGCAGATTTATCCCAAAGGACTGCAACCCCCAGGAAGGACATGCAGGGGAGCAGAGAAAAGCTTGAGAAGGGAGGAGAAGCAGAGGCAAACTGGTACAGAGTAATTAAAACCTCCTCTGCACAGCTTGTGGCTGGGAGGAGGTAGAAGATTTCAGAGTGAAGTTGAGCCAGGGAAGAGCCAGGTGGGAGGAAGGGTGGTTTACATTTTCTTTGTTTCACACCATCCAGCCTATTTTAATTGACAATAAACTAAATTACTTTTCCTCAAGTCCAGTGTGCTTTACCTGTAGTGGCAATCAGTGATCTCCCACTTTTTATCTCTACTCAAAAGCTTTTACATCTTATTTTGTCCTCCTGTCCTATCCTTTCAGGGAGGGAGCATGAGAGAACAGCCAAGCTGCAGTCCAAGGACAACCCAAGACAGTGGTAGAAGATAGAAGTGTGGTAAAGAGGGAATTTGGGGAGTATGAAACAGATAAAATGGGAAATAAAAACTAAGGTATTGGGCAGAAAGAAGAATTGTTTTATTGCAGTGTGGGTTAGTTGGAGTAGGCTACAGAAACAAAGCCATGTGTGAATAGGATGCTCAGATACTTTGATGCATCAGATAAATGTTGGACCTGAGCACGATGCAGGTGGTATGGAATAAGGGGTGGAAACTGTGCTGTGTCTGGATGCAGGGAAGTTGGTCTTCCTAGCAGCCTGCAGGGTGTGTGCTCTGCATTTGTGGCTGAAACACTGATATTTTGGCTATTGCTGAGCAGTGCTTGCACAGAGTCAAGTCTTTCTCTCCAGTCCCAAGCCTCAACAAAGACCAGCAGACTCAGGGTATGGAAGAGGCCGAGAGGGGACACAGCCAGAACAGCTGACCCAAAGTGAACAAGATGATATTCTGTACTACAAGATGATTTGTTCAGCAATAAAAGCTCAGTAAAGGAAGGAAGGAAGGGGCATGTTGATGAATAAGGAGGATCAGTGCTGTGGCTATCACAGTTCATTATTTTGGTTGTTTGGTTTTAGTTTTCCTTCTGTTCTTATCTATTCATTATGGACTGGTAGTGCCTCGGCAGGGCAGTGTGATTCATCAGCTTTCACTGGGACTGGCCAGTTAGTCTGGAACTTGCCCCAGATAACTTGGCTTCTGCAAGTTCAGTCTTGCTCCATCACCACCTTGTAGGAAGTCAGATGCTGGTTCTGTCCCCTTCATCTGCTGCTGCTCAACAAAAAGACATTCCCTAGGCAAAGGGCACAGTCCAAGGACAAAACCAGTTTGTGATCACACTCTAAGGCAACTTCTTCCTTTTTTCTTAGCAAGACAGCCTAGACAAGCTGAGGATTCTAGGGCACCTGGGAGCACCTTCTGGTGGCTGTTGATAAAAACTGGAAATGGTGCCATTAAGGTCACAGAACTGAAGATGAAGGAGCAGGAATGGTTTACTTCTTACACGTTCTGTTGTTAGGCAGAGATGGATGTTTGTATTTAAATATTTTTGATCTAGTTTTGTATCTTTTCTGCATTTGCTTGTATGAAGCTAGCACAGAAGCAGCTGGGTTGTGTGATGGTGCTACTGCTGGCAGCTGTGGAACCTTGACAATTTGCTTTTGCTTCTTATTGTTCTAGCAATGCTGAACCAGACAAAGGTCAGTGAGTTTGTGCTCTTGGGCCTCACCGATATCCAGGAGCTGCAGCACTTTTTCTTTTTCTTGTTTTTGCTGCTCTACTTGACCAGTCTTCTGGGAAATTATGTTACACAATGACTTGAAGGTTGTGTTTAGGCAGCTGAATTACTCTCCTGTCATTCAGGCCTTCTGTACAGCTGATGAAAGAGACAGCATATGTTCCATTCCCATGTTGAAAGAATTGATTTGCATTTACAAAAATTACTAGAGAGATGTAGTGGATACAGAACAGAACAGCTCTCCTGCAGGTCCCTCTTGCCTGTGAATTTTTGTCATTTTGAAAACAAACTCGATACCTACTTATGTTTAGGCACAAAATCCCAGTTTTAATGTGGAGCAAAGTGGTTTATAATTAAATGCTTCATTTTCTTGTGCTAATGTTCCTTACACAAGAATTCACCAGCTTCAGTCTTAGCCTGGTCTTCAGTTCCATATTGAATTAGGTGAAAAGCATATGACACTTTCAGACTAGTTATTGGTGATCAGGCACAAGCCTTGCTCAGAGAAGCTTACCCACCAGCAGCCATTTTGTATTTGTCATACCTAATACTTTTCTGTTGAACTCTTGGCTAAGTACCATCATTAATATCTGCCTTTGATCTTATCTCATCTTATAGTGCTGAAATCTATGTATCAGTTTGTGTGATCTCTGATTAAATGTCCATTATCTTACAGCATATCTTATAGTCAAGTGAAAGTGTTTGAAAACCTGTCTTGAAAATGTTATAAAATGTTATTTGTTTTCTGAATAATTGTATCTACGTCATGAATATTTGTACATAAACATATTTTTCACTCAGGCAATTTTACAAGAGCAGCACCAGAGAAAACTGGAGCTGTTGCTTGATTTCCAATACAGTGTTGATTCCAAAGATGTTGAGTGGCAAATTTTACCATGGACAGATTTTCCTTCGCAAGTCCTAATGGAAACAGCTGAAGACACAATCCACAAAATGTTTGACCACAAAGATAATGTGTTTATCTTTGTGGTCAAACAAACATGGTTATCTTTGACAGCATCAGCCCTTACTGGAAAAGAATGTTTACTAAGTTGGAGTAATTTACATCACCAGCCTTGAATAAGAAACAAATCTCCTGTTGCATCATATGCTCATTAAAAGCTTGAAGTCTAGCAAAAACACTCTCAAAGACTGTTTCTCCAATTAGCCACCTGATGAACGTACAGAGAATTAGCAGCAAGAGAAAACTTGTTACAGTTTGCTCAGTCTATCAAGCTCTTGGGTAAAAATTACTGAGTACAAAGTGCCATCAGAGGAGTAAAGTTTCCTGGAGTTTTAATGGTGCCTGCTGAGGTTATTAGAGATCCAGCTGCTGCAGGAAGTCTAAGTGGCCCTCCTGGGGGGCTGATCAGAGCAGAAAATCAGAGCATGTTTAAAGGAAAATAAAGGAACAAATGTTTTCACTAAGAAGTCTCTTTGATGAATCCTGTCAAAGAAAGGCACCAGCTGCTCATCTACAGCAAGACCTTTTCAGGCCTTGCCTGCCTGAAGCTTCTTTGCCCACATTCCCACTATCATAGCCTCTTGCCCATTCCAAATCCTCCAGCAATTCCCCAAAATACCGTGGACTCTGACCTCCCCCACTTCTGCAGTACTCATCCACCTCAGCTGTTTCCCCTCATTAAGCCGTCACCATTCTTCTGCAAGTATCCCCAGTGGGATGTTCAGTGGAAAAGATATTGCCAAAAGGTCTTGGTAAAGGTTTTGTGTCCAAGATCAGGTTATGAGTTCCACTCTACCGAAAAGAGTTGTTTTAACAGTAAAATGCACACATACAATGTAGATGCTCAGAAACCACATCCCCTCTGTCACTGTCTGTAAGTGGAGAGAATTGCCTTTCCACAGTGTCTTTGAGCCTGGTTTCACAGACTGTAGGGATGCACCCATCAAATCACAGCCTCTGAGACAGAGCCATGTGGAATCCAGTCTATCGCACACAAAAAAAAAACAAAACAACAAAACAACCTAAGACATTGCTTGAAATGCATAAACAGAAAATAGAGTATTTCAAGTTAGATTAAACTATTATCTAATTATTGGCAGGTGCTATATATGTCTTAAGTAAGATAATTTGGAATGTGCAGAGTTTGGTGAAGGCATTTCAACCCAGTTTGTAATCTCTGGTATTCATGGGTAAGTGTAAAATGCCAGGCTATACAATGGTTTCAGCATTATGGTTACAGGCTATACATTGGTTATAGCAATTATCATTGTAAATCTTCATAAAGAGCAATACATCATTATTAGTTTCAATTGGTGAAAATGTAGCTAAAGACACCCATAAAAAATTTTAAAAGTAAATCCAGCATTCATAAAATATGGTCAGTGTTAATCCTGGAATTGTGTCCTGGAAATCATAGAATCATAGAATACATTGGTTTGGAACAGACCTCTGAAGGACATTCCTGGAATGTCTTCAGGAATAGGACCTCCACCCCTTCCCTGGGAAACCTGTTCCACAGAATCACATAATCACA
>VYZU01053836.1:0-23226 GCA_013401355.1 Ceyx cyanopectus | reverse complement strand
TTCTTTCTTTTTGCTTTCATTTGGTTTGAGTTTCTCTGTATTTTCAAGTGAAATAGGTGCTTTTACACTTATATTTCCTTTTACACTTGTATTTCCTTATGACTCATAATTTTTTGACACATTTTCTTCATGGCAAATCCATAATGGCAAAATCACAATTTACCATGAAAAGACTTATAGATTTATTTGCTAGAATATATTTACTGTATCTTCATTCAGTGAGTGTTCATATCACTATGTTGTTCGACCAAATATCTAAGTAGTCATTAGCACTTTCCTTTTTTCTTTTTTTTTTTTTGCTATTAATCCTAGTAATTAACTCGTCTTTGCCATCAGTCACATATTGCTTTTGCTGCTGTCATCTGTGACATTTCTTAGAGATGAAAGTGAGACACTCATGTCCCAGTGATAACTTTTTGTCTGTCTTTAAATTTATTTTTTTTTTCCCTGCTTTGTTGACAGCTAAAGCTGTAAGTAGTTGAGATTAATCTTGGAGAGAGAATGTTCTTTCATGGATATCTTTACATAACCCACTATTGTCTGAAATTTGGTATAAGGTAGTCATCTATATCCTGATATATCTCTGAGGTCTATCTTTCAGTTTCCAAAGGACTTACTCATTCAAAGCCTTTCCTTCCCCAAATCAATCAATTCCTAATTCCTGAACTGCACAGTGGTTTTCTTCCCTTAGGTATAGAGCCCATATGATCTACTGAGTCTTTTTAAAGGTTTTTTTATGTAGGTTTTTCTGTTAACTTTGCTGCTGTGTAACATGCTGAGATGCCTGCCTTTTAACAGGGTTATGCTCCCCACATTGCAATCCATGAAGCTCTTGCCTAGACAAAGAGTTAGTTAAAATGACAACTAAATATTAAGCAACATCTGGCCAATATTCTTCTCACAGACTGAGATATAGGCTGTCTGGTCTTGTTAACTAATCAATTTTAAGCACTGCTAACCTTTTAATACCAGTTTAGATGATATCTGCTCTCTATTTAATTCCTTATCTCCCAGTCCTGTAAAATTGGATTTTTGATCTGGGCAAATGTCAGAGCCTTTCATTTGTAAAGATGGATTCTTGTTAATAGCTGTACAATATATCTTCTTTTTTTACATATATTTTGCTTACACTTATTATTCAGAAAGATTACTTTTTTCCCCATAATATTTGGCTACTGCATTACATATACACTAATATATGCATTTATACATTATATATACATAATTCATACAATAAACTGTAGTTTAATAATGCATTAGTTACAGTGTTAAAGATTGATGTGGAATGGTTATGGCTGAAAAGCATTTTCATTCTGAACCTCCCCTTTCAGCAGGCTATATTTTTCTTTCTCCCCAAAATTGCCTTTTGGGCTAAAATTTCCCAGAGTTGGTCTCAGCCCAGAGGAAAAAAAAATCTGGAAAGGTCAGAGAAAATTTTCTAAACTGTTCTTGAATTATCCAGGTCTTAAAATTGCTGTTTTCTATGCTGTGAGACTTTGAGAAAAAATGGTCAGATGAGAGGAGAATAGTTTGTACTCCTTTTTTTGATATCTGAATCTTCTCTGTTCACTCAGCAACACTGATTCAAGTACATCTTTCAAGTATGTTCCAGTCTGCTGTTTTGCTACATTTTTGGACTAGCAGAATAACTTGGTGACCTTGGACCAATTGAAAATATTTTGATTTTTCATTGGTACTTTTTAAAGGAAATTTTGGCATAGATGAATTTAGTGTTCTTATTCTTTCATTTGTTTTAACAAGTGGCACCAGGTCACCTGTTCTGTAAAGGAAGACATCCTACCAGGAAAATTATTTACATCTACTATTCAGTTTGGTTCTCCTTTCACTAAGGAATTGTTGCCCTGAAAAACATGAAGCAATTCTGAGATGCTTTCCTCCAAAATTATTTAGATGACCTGAACATTTGTCAAACAAAAATGGTACGTGTCAAAAAGTTCCCTGGTACAAATAAAAGGAAGAGTTGTGCACAAGTAGTAGTTCTTTTACACCTAGTTAAGCTCATGCCCTGTAACACACATCTGTGCTCTTACAGAGAAAAATAACAAACCATGAGGGCATACATCCAAGATGTCAGTTATAGACGTGCCTAGAAGTCAAGGGTATGCCTGAAAACTGATGCCTTCTACTTACAGGGTAATTATTAAGGAACACTTTTCCATTTGAGTCTGGCCAACATGCCTCAGCCTCAAGGTATGAAAATTTTCAGTGGCCTCCAGCCTTGTTTTTTGCATAAGTTAAGACTTTGATTACTTGTACAAAATCCTAGTAAAATCAGAGACTAGGAAGCTTTGAAGCCTAACATCTCGTTACCAAAAGGTACAGAAAAAACATGCACCATTTTTGTGGCCTCAGGCATGTATTTTTTAGACTCCAAAGGTTGTGAAATATTAGACACTTACAGCAACCTTTCTGTTTTTTCCATTTGTCTTTTCTTTCCCCACACACTTGTCTTTTGACCTGATTTCAGTGGAACATAGGAGCTGTCAGTTCCAATCAGGTCATTTCACTCAAGATTGTGCTTTTGACAGTATTGAGTATCAGATACTTCACAGGAAGAGATATACAAGGCAAATCAGTGCTGAAGTACTTCTCCCTCTGATGGGCTATTCTCTTTATCTTTAATATATAGACCAGGGTTCCCCAAACTAGAGGTTATATTTCAAATCAAGTCATAACTCAGCAAAGCTTCACTTTAGGAAGCAGCACATGCAACAATAAACTGAAACTGCAACCTCAGTCTTAACATTTTGGTAACAGAAAAATCTGGGTAATTTCAGTTTAGAGACTCCTATATCCCAAAACATAAGGGTAAATATCCCTCCCAGAATTTTAGTAGCTCAAGACATCCAAGTCTTTGGAGGTGTAATATTCAGACTCTCTTCAGAATGAAGATTGTATCTAAAGGCAATCTCTATATTCATATTCCAGTTTTTGTCAAGCATTTTTCCATGTCATGGGCATAACAAGGGGAGGATTAGCATGATGGCTTTTCCTTTTCCTACTCACGCCAGTATCTCAAGAGGTCATTGATTCCTATGCAGAGGAGAACACCTAGAGATTATTTGAAAAAAATCAAGGGTGGGCTGAGATTTAAGAATTCCCTCAAAACTCTGCTTTGGTAAAGGAAAAGTCCTTTAAGCTTCAGTGTCTTTCTACCATTAAAGAGGTGAGGCATGCTTTATGAATTATTGGTGACTGCAGATCATCATACACTGACTAAATTGTAAACACATCCCTCATTGTTCTGGTTGTGTACTATTTTTTCTAAAGTTAATGAAAAACAATCAAATAAAGTAGGAAATCAAGGTATATTTGATTATATCCAGCAATTCCCCAAAGAAAGACTGTACATTAGGCAGTGCTGAAGACTTCAAGAAGTCAGCTGGCCAGAAGATTCTGCCAGCACTCGTGTGTATATTTCTTCTTCTGCAGCATCTCCATTACTGGAGGCTTGGAGCCATTGATAGCCATCTGGCAGTCTCATTTTGCTTTAATCGTGCTATCCTGTTACCTATTAAATCTTCCTTTTTCTACACTTCATTGCTTAGACACTGAACCAATGTGCCAATGAGCACATAACTCCTATTGTCCAAGATATGCTTAACAAAACATAGCTTCCTTTTCAGTAATTAATACTGAGCTCCTGATAAGCAATTATAGGATCTATCCACAAAAGTTTTTAAGTAAGCCACTTGTATAATGAACTGAAGTTTGTAATATTTTTATTTTTATTTTTAGGAAAAAGTGCTTGTGCTTCTAGATTTAGTGACCAAAATTTAGCACTCACCAGATGTAAGCTCTGGAGTGCACAGGCAGCTGGTGAAGGTGCTGCACACACTCATCCCCATGCCCATGAAAGCTGCTGGAGGAGTTCAGCAGCCCAGTGGCACAGCAGTGTACAGCACGTTTACAGTTGCACTAGCATGATGTCTGACAATAAAAGAAGATATGAAAAGTCTTAATGAAGAGTTTTCCATAGATTTTGCAAACCCCTCAAGGATACAAGGTATCTTCAGAAGGCACCTTTTCAGCTATTCTGGCCTCCCAACCTGTTTTATGCATTGTGTTTCATTAACAAGACAGCCTGTGGAGCAAGAGAAATTTAGTAAGGCATGCTCTGAAGAAAATCATACATTAATTTTCATCAAGAGGAAAAGATTTACCAATTAAATTATCTGAATGACCAATCAGAATAATTAAAAAGGTGTGAAACATACTCTAAAAGATTAGAGTCAGGCTTGTACCAAGATAAAGCTATGTATTTTTGTTTTCAAGACACAGGAGAGCAGCAGGAGTGAAAGAGAATAGGTACTGTGGGAATCCCAATATGTAGAGCCACTGGGAACATCTCTAAAGAAGTATTATATATTAGTTTAACAAGTAGGTTTTTTCATTGACCTGAAAAGCGCCTGCAGAGTTAATCACACTTTCTATCATGTGAGTGTTACTCAAGGAGACTTCACACCAGGGGGACACTGAAGTGCTAGGAACAAACACAGTCAGGTTACAACAGAAAAAGGAAAGAGATATTTGATGGTCAGAGAAAACATGGCAGAAATTCTTAAGTACCTTTGACACAATATTCAGAGTTGAGTGTCCCTCTTAGGTCATTTAAGTGCCTCCTTTATATTAGACCTTAATTAAGGCCAAGGATGAAGATGAAAATCTGCTTGGCACTTAAAGAAAAATAGTGTTTTTTAAGACAGTGTGAGGGGTTGAATGTCCCAAATAAACAAAACTCAGAGAGGAAGAGGAGCACAAAGAGGGAATTGCTCAGTGCAACACTTGTGGTGTATGTGTTGTCTTCTTACTTCTCTCAATATAGCAGAATACATTTCTTGTGCAAAGCCATTTTGTTTGTCTGTTTTGGCATTTTGTTTTGGGTTTCTTCTTTTTTAGTTCCTGGCTGTTGGTAATTGTACCACAAAAACTCTGTTTCAAATGTTTTTATTTGACATTACAATAAAGTAATGTAAGGAAATATTTTTTCCTAAAGTTTTTCCCATCTTTTATCTCACTTTGGAAAGCCTCCATTCCCACTATTTTCCATGTGTTTGTTTATTCTAGACAAGAAATCCCTTGAGTAATTATGATCATCCCTCTTCATAAAGTAAGCCAAGAGGCTGTTGGGAACCATTTGCTACTGACTATTCACTTCTGCTGGAGCAGAGCCTATCTGCAACACTTTTCCTTCACACATGCCTCTCTGTCAAGCACCCCAGGTTCTTTGGCCAGCTTGGGGAATCCCCCGAGTGAAACTCCTGAGTGATACAGTTTCCTGATGGCAAAATTGGTTTATTGTGGATAGAATTCAGTAGAAAGAGCAAATCGACCATTTGAACTAATCAAAGACAAGCTATGAATACCAGGTTATATATTTTCATGGGGAAGGAAAAGCTCGTTAATGGCAGAATGTTTGAAGGTGATCTGCTGGGTGTCTATGTGGCAAAGTGAAGGTCGTGCTACTGGAAGCCCTTTAAGCCAAAGCTGTTTACACGTCTGTGTAGATGGTCTGCAGGAGATGGGCACAGCAGTCTCAAGAGGACTGTTAGCTCTGTCCATGCAGAGTGCTCTCAGGAGATCACAGTGATTAAGATGGCACAGATGGCACTGCCTAGGGGAGTCGCCAAGCAAGACTTCCTTGGGAGGGGAATACTTGAATATGGATGAATCCCCAGGCAGCCACCCCAAATCAAGGGCTATAAAATCTTTTGTTCTTCCCTAGTCAGGCTGTCTCTCTGTGTGCTTGGGCTAGTTTGATGCTTAGAGCTTGGCCCCTGGAGAGCAAGAAAGGGAAGCTTACTTTCTACGTTTAACCTTGGGATGAAGGGCATAAGCAAGATTTTCTTTTCTTTTTTGCCATCTCTTTTTCAAATGCCCTTTGCTTATTGCATGTGAATTAGGTCTCCCGAAGCACATAAAGATGCACATCAATTTCCCTGCAGGAGTCTGTCTGTGAAACATCAGCAGAGGCGATCAATGTGGAAAAATGTCTTTTGATGGTCTGCATTGATGAAGAAAGTTGGGCTTCAGTGAGCCTGGTCCCTGGGCATGTGAGAGAGATTGTAACATAATACTTTGCTAATGTTGACTTTGGTCAGATAAACAATGGGGTTTACTGCACCTTCCCATGCTCTGATGATAACAAATGATGTGCATGACATCACCAGCTCTGAGTAATGTCTCTGTAATGGGAAGCAGCTGGTAACTGTAGTAGTTCTCTTAGTGGATGTGGAGGTGAAAGATAATTAAACTTAATACATACAATATGCTCTATTACTTTAATACATACAATATGCTCTATTACTCCGTGGCATGAATTTAGATTGTGTTCTGCACAAATATTAAAGATATTATTTTGCTGTGGGTTCAGAAATGTAATAGATTGTTCGTGTAACAACTTTATCTGCCTTTCCTGTATGAGCACATTTCTTATTCAGATTTTTTTTTTCCTTAAAAAATGCTTCTCTTGACCCTAGCTGATTTTCCTTTATAAATAATCTCCTCCTCCTGACCACAATGCCTACATTATTTAGTAATTATTTCCTATTTCTATTCAGGAAAGGCTTAGAGATAGGGAGCTCCAGTAAAACACTGCCTGAGCACTGAAGAGCCAGTCCTGGCCCAAATTGCACATGGTCTGTTTTCTTTCACTTAGATAAACCAGGTAAGTAAGGGACTGCATTGAAATAATGGGATAATACTGATTGGCATGAAAAACAGCAGTGATTATGGAGCTGCCTGCCTATTGTGTAGCTTTTTTTTTATATATATAGTCATCTTGGCACAGCAGTAATGTGGTGGTAAATGCAAAAGCAGTTTAACTCTTTTTGTCTGATGTTCTGAGTCAGGCACTGAGAAACAGGCCAACTCTATTGTGCACATTAAAAACAGGCAGACAATTCCTGCTCATCCTCTTTGACCATGCTGATGAGATTCTTAGAGAAATATTGGGAAGAGGGAAGTGAAAGAGCATTTAGAGGTGACAGCATTGTGGGAGAAGGGGTAGATGTGCTTATTAATAGCTTTTTTTGGTAAAGATCTGGCAGCACAAGATGTGTTTCAGAAGAGGCATGTCCAGGCAGCAGTGGATGGAGAGGGCATGTTATATGATTCTCCAACTCTTTTTCTTCTTTCTGATACAACTGTATTTCAAATGGTTCATTTTACTAAAAATAAATGTGGAATATTATAACCAACTGCAATGTTAAGTTTTTACCCTACTTTGAGCTGCAGCTGTCCAATCTCTTTTGTTTATTTATTTATCTGTTTGTTTATTTATTTATTTATGTCACATCTCTTGGAAACCTGTTTTGGGACTTGATCTGTACTTGGACTTCCATGACTAAGCCCTTTCCAGGAATAATCATTGAAACTTTCTTTTCTGGGGCCTTTTGATAACAGTTTTGCCACTTCAAGCACACTTTTTAGAACAACATTTGACACATTTCAGAATGTTCCTCAGCTTTATCTGCTAGAATAGCTAGTACCATAAATGAAATATTCCTTAAAGAAATATTCCTTAAAAATAACAATAAACTCAGCAAAACCAAGATGATGGGAAATAGTGAGCATATATTATTTTCTTTTAATTCTCTCTTATTTTCTGTGTTTATACCCAAACATACTGCTGCTGTCCTTTAATGTTACAATTGTTGTACCAGCATTTTTTTCCTTCACTGTACTTTTAATACTTTTGTAACCTCCTTAGAGAAGGATCATGGGTTGTGAGAGGAGACAGTTCAGATGCTGCACCTGGATTTCAGGACTGTTTAGGTAGCAGGGAAAGGAAATCTGCAGTTGAGCAGCTCCTAGAGTAGCTGATTTAATAAATTGGTTATTATTAATATAGTGGTGTCCTTTTATGATATTAGGCAGAATACAGTATATGGAAAAATCTCAAGTACGAGTTCATTCCTGCTCTTCACTAGGCTGTGTAAAGTAAAATATCTCTTCCAATTCTTCCTACATATGTTGCCTTTTAACTTTGTGTCCTTTTGTTCTGGTTTGTCTAATTACCTCAAGTAGATAATCAAGCTTGATTTTATAATAAACCATAGCCAGTTCAGGCTTGTCATGACTGATTTATCGACTCCCAAGACTAAGGACTTTCGGCCTCAAGACTGAGAATATTTCTGGCTGCAATTCAAGGTGTTAATTCTAAGCTTTAAAATCTAAATATGGTTTGGAACATGTGTCCAATGTTTTCCCTTCAAAAAGAGCAAACAGCCTACATTTCTGTTTTTTTCTTGTTGTCTGAGTGTAATTTAAGCTGGAATTAAGATCAAAGAAACACAAACCATCCAGTTCTGCAGATACAGTCTTACATCATGACAAAGACTCTTTGTCCTCTTGAAGGCAGGGGGGCTATTATATGTGAATGGAAGTTTCTAGCAGTGGGCCTCAAGAGGGAAAATATATTTCCATGAAGGATGCCAGCATGCATTTCCCTATAACAAACTGGTTCAGCACCACCTGATGGGGTGGCCATGTGTCTCTACATGTGTGCACGCCTTAGAAATGAAAAGGTACAGTGATAAGAAAACAAAAATGATGATAGCTAATGACTCATATACACCATTTGGTGTCCCTTAGGGACTGCTTCTTTTTCAGTGTTTTACCTCAGCTGTTGATTTCATCTGGGACATGAGAGCTAATCATCCTTCCAACTATTCATCCAGGGATTTGAGGCCTCAAGTTCTCAGTGGAGGGCTTTTGTACGGCAGCTCCTTTAACAGACAGCCATATTCCTACCTCCTTCCACCCTCTTTTGCCTGATCCCTGTTTTTCCATTAGCAAATCGTTGGCATAGATTTGAATTCAATCTCTGTGTGCAACACATATCTACCAATGGGCATTAAGGTCTCATATACTTCAAGTAGTAAGAGAGGGATCCCATTATACTCAGGATTGTGTAACAGGAACCTTATCACTCATCTGCATATTACATCCACTGTTACTCTACTGTAATTCTTCCTTCTCCTACTGCTAACAGGCATCAGGTTGTGGATCTTGTGATATTTTCTCAGAGTTTTCTTCTTAGAATTCAATGTCAGTTTGGGTTTTCACACATTTCCAAGATTGTTTGCCTTATCCTAACTCAATTATTTCACATTTTTCCAATGTGCAGTGACATCTTACCTCAGAGGACCACGTTACATGAGGGCCACATATCACTAGATCTGATTTTACATGACCAGTTATTATGCTTCCAAGACCCGTTTCATCTGTAGCCTTGAGATACTGCATTTAATGCCTCATCCACATATGTATATAGTAAGCATGAACTAAAGAAGCCCTCCAGAGGACATTTTTATTGCTCACGGTGCTTTTATGATCAAAAAAATGACAACCTGTCATAGTTTTCTCTTATGGTTGTGTTACAGATTGAAAATATCAGGAAAGTCCATGTTACTTGATGGCTGCATATAAATAGAGTTTACAGGTTTGGAAGTACTACCCACTCTGCAAACTCATTTGGGAATTTAAAGGATAACAAAGCTGGTTATGCTCTGGCATCAGAAAAAATCCAATAGTAAAATGTTGCTGGTCAAATATTGTGGTTGGAGCCTTGATTGTTCCCCCTGGAGCTCCAGAGATGAACATAAGAGGAGAGAATGATCCTAAGGTGAGGCAGAAAGAGCCCCTCCATCAATAATACAGACCAGAATAGGACCCAGTTTCCCTCTTCTACTTGTACAAGTCTGCAGAGCCAGCAGGAATAAAAGGTTGTAATTTTTTTTTCCCTCATGTTAGTAAAATAAAGAAAAATGAATCTGACCATAAAAAAAACAGGTTTAATCCGTCTTTTAGATGAGAAAACCTAGAAAACAAACAAAGAAACAAAGTCTTTTCCATCACACATAATTAACCCTCTTATTTAATGCCCAGGCCCACTCACAGCCTGTGTTGCCCTGAACTCAGAGACACTGCTGATAACAAATCATGCTTTGCTGCTGCAAAGGGGAGGAGAAGGGGCAGGGTCACAATGGGCTCCTCTGATACACATTTGCTCACAGAGCAAGGATTTGAGTGCTGCACATTTCTAGGAGCAGGCTGTGCACCTGCCTGTCTTCTGCATGAGGCAAATTTGTGGGTAAAAGGTATATTCTTTATTGGACTAACTCCTATAGCTGGATGAGTATTCACCAGCCCTCCAATGGTCTGAGGCAACCAGGAGACTAAAACTTTAATTACAGCAGACAGTAAAAAAGGTGAATTCAAAACAAGGAGTAGTATTGCAGCACATGATAATTTTCCTCCCTTTATTAATCTTTTCATCTGCCACAGGCTTACCTATCAATTCCTCTACAGAATAACCACCCTATTAGCACTTCCCTTTCAATATTCCCTTCTCTTTTACAGGTGCCAACCAGCTTTTTTGTCTACCTGACTTAATGTATGTAAATATACTGAAAGGATGTGTTCCCTATATAATATTTAGCTTGGAAGTTCACTGCTTCTGTCTCAGACCTGAACACGGGCTTCTCTTTTGTTTTCTGACTATACTGGCCTGTCTATATTGTCTTGCTTATGACTTTAGACCATAACAGCTAGAGCAATACTATTACAAATGTGTGGCATTATTTTTAAAGTAGCCCTCCAAATCCAGACCCGCAGGATAGTAGTTGATTTATTGCTGCACAGAAAAGATCTCTCGTGTAAGAGGGGTAGTCTTCTTCTAAGGGCAAAACAGCAATTTGAGCTAGTTTTTATACACAGAAGACTTTTTTATTTCTTTATTCTTGTTCTGTGCCTCTTAGTCATTAATCTCTCCTATGGAAACTTGTCAAATACTTTTGGAAATTGAAACAAATATGCTGCTTCCATACTTATTTTTCTTATCATTTATAACCACAATGTCTTAAAGAAAGCTCCAGCTTCTCTTCCTGTGCTCCCTATCTCCTAAATCCCTTTTGCCTCATTCAAAATGGACTACCGTTCCATTTCAGTCTCACACATTTTTCATCTTGTCCCTTTTTCAACAGTTTTCTAGTCAATGGCTTTTGTGAAGTTTTCATGTGATGAAACTCTCCAATGTTTTAAGCATGTCTGAAAATCCCATCCTTCTCAATAAATGTCTTGGCTGTTGCCCCTATGCACAGCCACTCACGGATATTACAGTGGTATTCTAATGTGTTTTAACCAAAACAAAGCTGTTCTAATTCACTTCCCTGGTTCACAATAAGCTTTCTACCAAGGCTGAGTTTAAATTCAATTCATTTTTTTTGTTGTTGTTGATTTAATGAGGTACTCCAGTATTTTCCCAGTAGTTTCTTTATATCAAGGAAATAATACAACTTAGTGACTCCCTGTTACTGGATGTGCAACAGAGGTGCCAAAGAAAAGTGTGGTGACAGTAGGTTCTGTTATAGCTTCTGGAAAGTGACAGGAATCTCCTTCAAGGGCTGCAGAGATTACTGTGGGTGAAGTGAATTGCTCTACTCAATCTTTCACCTTTTCAATGAGTCATATGAGGAGTTGAAAAGGCTCGTGTCCGAGGTGCCGTGGTTAGATGTTTTGGTGTGGGTTATATGAATCTATAGCAAGGTCCTGGAGTGACTTTATCTTCATTTCAGATGAAAGTGAATTTCTACAATAAAGCTGCTGCTTTGTTTCTCAGTGAACAAAGAAATTCTTCACAAAAAAACCTCATCATTCCCTAATATTAGATTAGACCCAGGATGAAAGTAGACTTTTGCTGCAGAAATAGAATTAAATTACAGAAAGGGTTCCTGGATCGTGTCATTTCAGACTTGTCATGTTGTCACAAAACAGGGGAATAAGAAGAGAAAAATTCAATTTTCCTGGTATCAGCCTTGCTTTGTAGATTTCAGATTATATCAGCTTTTGAATTAGGAATGTTGCTGTGGCACTTAGGCCCGTGCAAGCTGTTGTGCTCATGGGAGAATGAAGAAACTGTGCTAAGAAACAAATGGAGGTGGGAGAGGACGGGTGAGGTTCCTCTCTTCCAGGAGTTCCTGCTGGACCTATGTGACAAAGCTAGAGAGAACAGGCATGGGGGATGAGAGAAAGCTGGGCTACCAATTCCAGGCCACAGTGGTTGCAGAGAAGTTTCTAGGGGAAGCACATGAATTTACATTGAAGGCCTGTCTCGAGAGAGAGTCACACGCTTGCTTGTGCAGCTTGTAGGGAAACCAACTTTTGGCTTCCAAACCTGATTTTTTTGTATTTTTTTTAATGAAGAAGTTACAAATGATTACACAGTACATGATAGCAATGCTGCAAATGTATGTTTTGTGTGCGTGGATAAGATGAATGTGACTTTGGACGTACACTCTGGTGCCATTTCTCCTCTAATTACATTTACAATTTACAGCTGTCTGTTAAGTAGAAGAGCTTATCATCCTGATGTTTGCTGACAGAAAAACGTTCCAAATCACCTTCCCAGCCAGATGTTCATAAACAAGGGTTTGACAGTTGGTCCATAAATCAAGTCAAGCATTTCATCATTGTTCTCTTAGGTGGGTCTTTTAAAGCTTGTTTAGCTAAACATATACATTTACTTAAGATGAACTGTAAAAATAACATCTGGAGATCTTTTCTGTGAAAGAAAATGCCAAAGGGTCTTATACAAGGATCAAGCACATTTTATAAACTGTGGCTGGGTTTTTGGAATTCAAGCTGAATAAATGTGCTTTCAGCTTTTGAGAGGATCAAGGGCCAGTATTATTTAAATGTTCTTTTTACTTGTGTGGCACTCTGCAGGGAATGTGCATTCACTAAAGCATTCTTACATTTCTCATTCCATAATGAATCTCTGTTTTTATCCTTGCCACCTGGGACCCTGGCACAACCCTGCTAGTAGCAGTGGAGTCACACTGGTGGAACTAGATGCAGAGTGGAGTCCAAAATATTTATTTTAGAATATTCTGCTCTGCAGTAGACTGCCTTCAAA
Source organism: Ceyx cyanopectus (assembly GCA_013401355.1). NCBI lineage: Eukaryota > Metazoa > Chordata > Aves > Coraciiformes > Alcedinidae > Ceyx > Ceyx cyanopectus. Next base: position 10,286 of record VYZU01053836.1, on the reverse strand, counting down.
GGGGAATGTCAAAGAAGAAGTTGCTGGGTGTTTTACATTTTTATCTTTGCTTGTATCAATCATCTATCTTTTATTCCTTTTCTTCCTTTTCAAGATACACAAGACACTTTCTCTCCTGAAGAGGCTTTTTAAATTTTTTTTCTCTCTCCCTTATCTTTTTCTTCGAAAATCATGCTAATAAGATGTGGTTTACTCACCTTCCGAATCAGTGTTATTATGCATTTTAGGTTTGCTGAGTATCACTTCGGTTATTTTGCTTTTTCATATTCAGTTCACAACATGAAGGAGAATTCTACTGAAATTTAACAAGCCTTAGGGAAAAAGATTCAGACCAATGCAGTCAGATTTATAAAGTGGCAGATAAAGTGGGAAAGATTTTGCATTACTTCTGCCACGTTCGGGGTTTTTTGATAGATGGGCTATATCTCCTCTGTGATTCAGAATGATGTCGATTCTTGTTTTGAAGGGGTACCATGACCAAGGCTGTTCATGATAACATAAACCTTATAATCTGGAAGTGCTGGAAAAGGTAAGTACAAAAAAAATAGACATGAATTCTTGGCCTAGGACCATTGTTATTTTGTGATTTAGTTCTCAGGAGCACAGCCTGTTTCATAATGTGAGACTGGCATTTAATCTGAGAAACCTGACTGTTTTGAGAATTATACAAGGCAGCACAGAGCTGTTTAATGCTTAAGTGACAAAAAAACATAAAGATGGGGGCCATAATTCTATCTGAAGTAGTATACTTTCCTGTGAAGCTTGGATGAATTCAGTCTTGATTTAAATATCTGGAACTACAGTACACAGGGTGAAACATAAATCCTCTCAGTGCTAGAAGCCAGAGACCAAAGGAGCCAGTCAGAAACCTCTCTGAATAGGAAATTTATCAGTCGGGTTTAAAGCACATGTGCTAGACTTAGAAAGGACCTTTCCTAACCTGGTCCTTCTGTCCCATTTCAGCAGTGCAAAGCAGCTATAAAGCTGCCTAAAATGTGAAAGGCTGAAAATTCACCAGCATGGCAAAGGTGGTTGAGAGCAGGCATTACACAGAGCAGCGTGGTAGGGCACATGGCCCATTAGCAACCTTCATTAAGTACCATAGCCCTACAAAACTCAAAACTGTCCTGAGGCCACCAGCACAAATTGAAGGAGAAAGCAGTCACTGGCAGTCCCAGGTGCTAAAAGCCTCTTTTCTAAGCTCCCCTGAATTCAGCTATAGTGAAGCTGAGAACATGACCCACTGAGCTAAATAGTTCAGCTAGTGTGAAAAAAAACCCCACAACAACAAACATAAAAAGCCAACCCAACCAAATCTACTCACTCTAGTGAATTCAGCCAGCCCAGCTGCATGGGCCACATCCAGATTTTAAGTCATCCTTCCCTTGCCAACCAAGCTGATGGTGCTGCCAGTCGCTGGTCCCTTCTCACCCACCAGCAGCCTCTCAGAAGCCCTTTCCTGTGCCTATTGTAGAGCAGCATGGCAAGCTGAGCTTGTCCTGATGGAGAGGAGGTCAAAGGGGGTAGATCATATGGTCAGCTCTGACCTGCTCTTTCTTAGGTGCTGGGGTACCTGCAAGAAGCTGCTATCGGCTGCCTGGTCCTCAATTACTGCTTGCAAAGCTGTTTCTGCCTTTCTGGTGAAAATGGTTTTGAGTGTGAGCTAGCAGCTGGTTCAGAGTGAACTTGTCATGATGTATCCTACTTGTCTGAAAAGTTTGTTTCCCTTCAATATTCCTGTAGCATGGAGATGTTTCAAATGAGATGGCCAACAAGGAAGAAAAATCAAAATTTCAGAACTTTACAAACCTCATCTAGTATTGTCATGAAAGATTTATTATTTTTTTTTCCATAAATGAAGAGACAGACAAGGATATTGAAACTTGGGAAAAAAAATCTGCTTTCTGGCTCTGTTACTTTCTGTGTTCAGTTGCTGGAAAACTCAGAGGCAGAACATATGGGGCAAGACCCAATTAGCTGCTCCAGACCTGACAGGCTTTTAGGAGAATCAAACTGCTCAGAAAATGTTCTCATTTAACCACTCTGATCTCAGCAAATGTCACAAGGTTAGATTTGTCCTCGCTGGCTAAGCTGGAAACTTTGCAGACTGAAGGCAAAAAGAGGACAGAAGTAAAAAGCAACTTTGGGTTTTGAGTTTTAAAAAGCTGAAACAAATAATTTCAAACTGACAATAGCTGAGATCTTTCTGCTTTAACTCTTTCCTTGGTTGCCGAGCAGAGGTGCAAATGTTATCCAGCACATTCATGGAATATGTAATCCTTCATTATTTCAGCTATTAGAGACAAAAATAGGTCTATTTTTTTCNTTGAAGGGGTACCATGACCAAGGCTGTTCATGATAACATAAACCTTATAATCTGGAAGTGCTGGAAAAGGTAAGTACAAAAAAAATAGACATGAATTCTTGGCCTAGGACCATTGTTATTTTGTGATTTAGTTCTCAGGAGCACAGCCTGTTTCATAATGTGAGACTGGCATTTAATCTGAGAAACCTGACTGTTTTGAGAATTATACAAGGCAGCACAGAGCTGTTTAATGCTTAAGTGACAAAAAAACATAAAGATGGGGGCCATAATTCTATCTGAAGTAGTATACTTTCCTGTGAAGCTTGGATGAATTCAGTCTTGATTTAAATATCTGGAACTACAGTACACAGGGTGAAACATAAATCCTCTCAGTGCTAGAAGCCAGAGACCAAAGGAGCCAGTCAGAAACCTCTCTGAATAGGAAATTTATCAGTCGGGTTTAAAGCACATGTGCTAGACTTAGAAAGGACCTTTCCTAACCTGGTCCTTCTGTCCCATTTCAGCAGTGCAAAGCAGCTATAAAGCTGCCTAAAATGTGAAAGGCTGAAAATTCACCAGCATGGCAAAGGTGGTTGAGAGCAGGCATTACACAGAGCAGCGTGGTAGGGCACATGGCCCATTAGCAACCTTCATTAAGTACCATAGCCCTACAAAACTCAAAACTGTCCTGAGGCCACCAGCACAAATTGAAGGAGAAAGCAGTCACTGGCAGTCCCAGGTGCTAAAAGCCTCTTTTCTAAGCTCCCCTGAATTCAGCTATAGTGAAGCTGAGAACATGACCCACTGAGCTAAATAGTTCAGCTAGTGTGAAAAAAAACCCCACAACAACAAACATAAAAAGCCAACCCAACCAAATCTACTCACTCTAGTGAATTCAGCCAGCCCAGCTGCATGGGCCACATCCAGATTTTAAGTCATCCTTCCCTTGCCAACCAAGCTGATGGTGCTGCCAGTCGCTGGTCCCTTCTCACCCACCAGCAGCCTCTCAGAAGCCCTTTCCTGTGCCTATTGTAGAGCAGCATGGCAAGCTGAGCTTGTCCTGATGGAGAGGAGGTCAAAGGGGGTAGATCATATGGTCAGCTCTGACCTGCTCTTTCTTAGGTGCTGGGGTACCTGCAAGAAGCTGCTATCGGCTGCCTGGTCCTCAATTACTGCTTGCAAAGCTGTTTCTGCCTTTCTGGTGAAAATGGTTTTGAGTGTGAGCTAGCAGCTGGTTCAGAGTGAACTTGTCATGATGTATCCTACTTGTCTGAAAAGTTTGTTTCCCTTCAATATTCCTGTAGCATGGAGATGTTTCAAATGAGATGGCCAACAAGGAAGAAAAATCAAAATTTCAGAACTTTACAAACCTCATCTAGTATTGTCATGAAAGATTTATTATTTTTTTTTCCATAAATGAAGAGACAGACAAGGATATTGAAACTTGGGAAAAAAAATCTGCTTTCTGGCTCTGTTACTTTCTGTGTTCAGTTGCTGGAAAACTCAGAGGCAGAACATATGGGGCAAGACCCAATTAGCTGCTCCAGACCTGACAGGCTTTTAGGAGAATCAAACTGCTCAGAAAATGTTCTCATTTAACCACTCTGATCTCAGCAAATGTCACAAGGTTAGATTTGTCCTCGCTGGCTAAGCTGGAAACTTTGCAGACTGAAGGCAAAAAGAGGACAGAAGTAAAAAGCAACTTTGGGTTTTGAGTTTTAAAAAGCTGAAACAAATAATTTCAAACTGACAATAGCTGAGATCTTTCTGCTTTAACTCTTTCCTTGGTTGCCGAGCAGAGGTGCAAATGTTATCCAGCACATTCATGGAATATGTAATCCTTCATTATTTCAGCTATTAGAGACAAAAATAGGTCTATTTTTTTCAGAGTATGTGTGAATATAATTTTATTCCAAGTCATAATTTGCCTGATTTTTCATGTAGAGTTTAAAGAGAATGACAAATAATTTTGCCACTAAAATGTGAAGGCTTTTCACCTCTGAGATATTACATCCTCCCTCTAAAATCTGGACAGGCTACCTCTGCCAAGACAGAACACCAGATTTTTTTAACATGAAATATAAAAAGCAAGTACTTCTCTCTGGCTCCGTTTGTGCAGCAGTTGAATTTTCCAGAGTATTTCAGCCTCAGGCAGATATTTGACATGTAAAATTTCAGTCAAAACTGCTAATGATTGGCAAAGCTAAAAGCAACTGCCAACAGGCCAGTTGTAATAGGAAGTGTCAGACAATTTTAATAATAGATGACCTCAGCAGCCCTGCCCTCTGTTTTATCATTTTGAACACTTTTGTTGTCTAAGGTCTATGATGTACGTGTGTTTCTGTCTGTATTTCTTTCTGGATTTGTATTTTGAATCTGACGAGATCTTCCTTCAGTTAAGTTTTACTTAACTTCCATGAGAGTAAATGCTGGGTGCAGATGTTTGTGCCTACTTGTTCTGCATTTACAACCTCTTTATTTCACTAAATGCTTCCTAGTTTTGTATCATGGAGCAGAGTCCACAGGAAGTGTCCAGTTACCCCCTCTGTAAAATTCATGAGCTTTGAAATGCTTCTACATAACTGCCTCACCTCCCCAGTGAGCAATCCAAGGCTTTTTCAGTGATCATTCCTATGAGCAGCTTTATAAAGTTCCTGAAGATACTCCTTGTCCTCTTTTTGCTGTGCTTTCATATTGCTTGGGGAGGATGGGGTGACTAAATCAAAACATGGTGTGTCAGTTGAGAGTCTGTCTTTTCTAAGAGGCTTGCAGTGTTTTTCCATACTTTTTTTTTTTCTCTTTTCCCTTATCCAGGCTAACCTTTAATTGGCTTCCCTGAGCCCTTTGATGCAGTGCCACACTGCCAGATCTTTATACTGCATGAGCCATTCAGCCCATCATCCTCTGCAAAGAGCCTCAACTGGGATTTGTTAGCACTGACATCCTTGTGCCCATCTGCCTTCCTTCTGTTTGGTTCCTCTAAAATACCTCTCTCTCTCTCTCTCTCAATATATATATATCTGTTTTAGTTTGTTGGGGTTTTTTTTTGTTGTTGTTGTTGTTTTTTTCCAGGCAATCAATTGTATGTCTTTCGGGTTCTGCTATAACTACATGGGTTTTTTTCAGTACAATTATCAATGTTTTCTCAAATCACGCCACTCATCTCAGAAAGAAAGTGCTTGCTTGTTCCTATTCTTGCTTTTCCTGCCTCTTTGGACAAGTTCTGATCTCTATCAATTAGAGCAAGACTTTACCACTCACTTTATGCCTGTATAGTTTCTTTGACAGCCTCTTGGGAAGGACTTTAGCAAAAACTTTTTGCAAGCTTAAATAATTGCAGACTAATTATTGAGAATTGTGTGATTATGCTGCATTTATTATACATTTGAATGACAAATATGACTACACCCTTTTCCCCAGTACATTTGCATCCTCCTTTTATGTTATTTTTCTATTACCCCACTATTAGATGTAGTTTGACACCTTAAAAAAATTGCCTAACAAAACCTGTGAAGTCTGGGTAAGGGTTTCTTTTTCATATTGGAAAAAGATGCTAAAAATATATTAAGAACAGTACTATCATGTATCCTTGAACTGAGAACCAGCACTGCCTATTTTCATCCCAGAACACAGTTTTGTAGTTGACATACAAAACTTCGAAAAAAAAGGTTTATTATAAAACTATTGACAGATGCCTAGCTGTGGAAATGACATGGTGAGGCAAAAGAAGCATCTTAATGTGCATAACATTTTCTAGCCTGCAGAAATTGCAAAGAAATGCATTTTCCCTAACAATGGGATAAAGAATCATTATAATTTGAAAAGGAGTCTGTCTGACATCATTTGGTTTTATCTTTAATTTGAAAAAAAAAAACCAAAAAGGGATACTTCTTGAAATAATGAATGTCTCTTCTGTTCTTGGTGTTTATAAACCTGCATCTTTCTAGGAAGCACTGTCAAAGAGAGTCACATGTAGAGTGTTCTGGTGACAAAATGTAAATACCAGAAAGGCTAATTTCATTTCTGAATGGTGGGGTTGGTTCTGTGCATGTGTGTGAAATTGCTACACCTTTAGTTCACTGCTCTGAAATATTAGCAGATGAACCTTAGTCACAGGCTGCCAGAAATTACAGATAAATTTTTCTAGCAGCTAGACTTTTAAGTTACAAGTTTTACTCACAACCATTACTATATTCTAAATTAAAATGTGTCATGCACAGGAGACACAAAGCCTGAATTCTTCCTTAATAGGGATACAAGTTGAACTCATTTTGTGCACACAGTATCTCACTCTGGTTCCTGACATATGCTGTTCATTTATAAAGACTTCTGATTTCTTTTCAGACATGATCTTTTCTCTGTTAAACTGGAAAATGAAATATGACATGTTAAGAATATCATCAAGATTGCTACTTTCTAAGGAAAAAATATGATGCTGTGTTCTAGTTTAAGGGGTATTTTTTTTGCTTGCTGAAAGACAGCCAAAAGCAATGCCTGTATTTTAAGCTATTTTGGAGGTACAGAGATGTAAGTGTTCTTGGAGAGATTTTCTTTCTCCTGTAAGCATTTATCTTTTTTTAGTCCCTTTTTTTGATGAAGAACCTGATGAGAGGTTTGTGTTGGTTAGGAAATAAGAACTGTGTCATAATAAACTTCTCAAGAAGACACAGGAGCTTTATACAAATGTCCAGGATTTTTCTTGTTGTTTTGTTTGTTTGTTTTCTTCCAGTTGATTTAGAAGTTTTGCTCTTGCTCATCTTATTTTCACTTCTTCTCTTTAAGACTTAGGTGATGCTGTGATCAGTCTAGCTAATGGCTGGCCAGAGAGCCCCAGCTGTTTGATATTTGGCACGGTGTTCTCCACATGCTCAGCCTTGGTTTATTATTAGTTGAGGCATGCATTTCCCCTTGCTGTGAGAGACAGGAGAGATGGAAAGAGTCACTGGGGGCCAAAGTCATTAACCCAGTTCTGTGTACTGCCCTGCACAGGTCCCAGAGTAACTTAAAAGAACCTCAGGATGATTTAACACATCCCGGCTGTCTGCCCCTGGGCTATTTGCCAAAATCAAGGTTTATTAGTTCGTGCCATTCCATTGATAATGGCTCTGGTACTGAGGCCCCAGGGAGGGAGGGAGGCCTACATAGCAGCTGGCTACTCTGGCATCTCTAGCTGCTGATGACCTTCCTTGTACTAGAGATATGCCCAGATGGTGGAGAGAAGGGTTTTCTGCTCTGTGGGAGATCCAAAAGGAATGGAGATGAGCAGAAGAAGCTAGTCATAATGTTATAATTATTGTACTTGTGCTGGAACACTTTATGGCTGTGACCCAGATGTCAAAGGATGCAGAAATGTCTGTCTAAGTCTGCTGAAAGGCTGGAATGCCCACTTTCAGACATATGGGCCTTATTTACCTTAGTGTGATGCACGCTCTCCTGATGCTGTTTTAATATCAAGTCTCTCTTAAATTGGTCCATGGAATAATTACTGTACTCAAACAGTGTGATGAAGAAGGGGAATTGGTTTATGAGGAAGTTAGGGGTATCCCATTTGGAATTCCTCTAACAGTCATGAAGAGTACTACAGTTATTGCCATTGCTGACCCCTTGATGACTGAGTCAGACTGCCCAAAATAGGCACTTCAGAGAGATAAGGGTGCTTATATTACAAATATCTAAAACCAATCAGTCAGATTCATAGATGAAAATGGACGTTGAAACATTATCATGACTTGAAGTTAATGCATGTGGAAATTTTCAAACCCAGTGGAATTTGAGGAGGGGATGGGTGGCCAAAGGAAGCTTTAGCTAATTAAGAGATATTTCAAAAACTTTAGCTAATGAAGAGATGTTTCAATAACTATCATTCTAAATACTTGTAACTCAAATACAATGTTAGATTCATAAACTTACCGGCTGCAGATAGTGGCAGTGCTAACGTGAGCTTTTATCTTATATATATTTAATCTTTTCTGTTTATTTGCGTTTGAGAACAAATCACAAGTGTAACAATGAAAGAGTAAAAAAAAAATACTGTTTCATAAGCAACATATTCCACTTTTGTCTAGCACACTTTATTGCCCTCTATTCTGGTATGAGTATCTCTAAGAACTGAGGGTGTTGCAGATAATCCAAAGCTGAGGGTATTGAGGGCTATCCAAAGCCAGAGAAGAGATGGTTGCCTAGGTATTTTGGCTCAATTCCATGGTCTTTTAACAATTCCTCCTCTTTTGAATGTAGAAGGTATCATACTTTGGATGGTACTTTCTGTTCTCTTGGTTTATACAACCTTCATCCCATACTCCTCAGTGCAAAATGCTTTGTTCTTCAAGTCACTCATTGTGTCTGATTTTACATCCTTTGTTATCTATGTCTAAATGCAAGCTCTCTTATCACCAGAGCTCACTTTTCCTCCCTCCCACGTGGCTACCCAGTTCTCAGAGCATACCTGACTGAGACCCCTGTGAACTCACAGATCCTTTTGTTTTGGATGGAGATATGCTGACCATGGCCTGAACTTGCCACTAGTAAAGGTATCTTCCATAATGCAGCTTAATGGTTTTTCATGGTCCTGAAGAGCTGTAGTAACTAACACCCTGTATTTCAGTGAGAGCTAAGCAAATAGGAATGGTTTAAGTTAATTGAGGTGCTAGATCATTTTAAAGCCAACATCTAATGAAGTATCTTTGTCATAGTGCATTGGAGTTTAATTAAGACAGCTTTTTTTTTATATATATAGACTAGAATATTACTCGCTGCTATCAACTCTGGCTTCTCTTCAGATCATGTTTTATGTAGCATAGTATTTCTCAAGATAGGATTCTTGGTTAATTCTTAACCAATAAACAGTTTATTAATTCACCAAGTACCACTTTATTTCTTATGCACCAGTTAGTTAATCAAATCCAACAGGTATTCTACCCATGCACAGAACATTCAAATATTGTCCTACAAGTTACAGCCATAAACTGTATGGAGGTCAAATAGTTCTGTTAAAGGATAATAAAAAATACCAAGATTTCTCACTGCATTCATTTATAGGCAGCAAACCTTTACTACATCTATACTTACTGTCCTTCCAGTATTCTGTGGGTTAAAGATACAATGGTTTTAGGAATTTGGACCCTGTTATTTAAATGATTTGATGTGAATGAAAATAATACCAGGAACAATAATTTAACATTACACTTTAAGTCTCTCTTATGCCTGCTTGCTCATGCTTCTAAAGGAGAAGCAGGCATGTAGAATAACTTGCTTAAAAGTTTGAAATATCGTCACTAAAGATTTTCCAGCTGATTTCACAGAACAACTTTCTGTCATTTCCAGTAATGACACGAAGAGAAATACATCCCATGCAATAAAGCTCATTGGTATTTTCATCTAAAAATAAACCTGAAGGAGACACAGAACTTCCTCTGGCTTAGGAAGCCCCTGAGCTGCAGAGTGTTGGAGGTTGGGCTGAGCTGCAGAGTGTTGGAGGTTGGGAGATCATTATAATGTTTCGGAATTGTACTGTTCTGGTGCTAAACAAAATTAGGAATTTGCTATGAGAGGCAGGTTACTGGGCTAGAAGGATCCTGACAGAGGCCAGGGTTTTTTGTGTTTCTGTGAGAACCTGCCCATGCAGGTGATATGCCTTTCTGGACTGTACAGCCTCTTTCCAGTTTTGGCAAGGCTGCTCTTGCTCCTGTGACCCTGGAAAGCCAAGGAGAGTGTTTGTATGCATTCCACAGTTGCAAGGATCCACAGAGTAACTCCAGTTTAATGGCCAGAACTTCTTTCATGATTCATTTCTTTTTTTTTATTTCCCCCACCATTATGTCTGAGGTCACATTAATACCAGAAGGTAGTGTTTTACCATATTTTACACATTGGAGGATTTAACCTATTACAAGGGTTACAATGTATCTCAGTATTAGTCTAGCTTGAGAATTTAAATTTTTCCTGTATCTCCAAATTCTCTGCAGTATTCATTTTCATCTAC
>VYZU01053835.1:35492-47248 GCA_013401355.1 Ceyx cyanopectus | reverse complement strand
AAGCTTGGCTGTGAGGATCCCATGGGAGACAGTATCAAAAGCCTTGCTGAAGTCAAGGAATACCACATCCATTGCACTTCCCTCATCTATCCATTCACTTATACCATCATAAAAGGCAATCAGATTAGACAAGCATGATTTCCCCTTACGAAATCCATGTTGACTACTTGTGATAAGCCTCCTTTCCTCCTAAGCATTTAAGATGCTTAGAGATGGCAGCAAGGACAAGTTGTTCCATTACCTTTCCAGAGATGGTGGTGAGGCTGACTGACCTATAGTTACCCAGGTCCTCCTTTTGGCCCTTTTTGAAGATTGAGATGACATTGGCCTTTCTCCAGTCCTCAGGCACCTCTCCTGTTCTCCAGGACCTCTCAAAGATTGTGGAAAGTGGCCTGACCTCTGCCATCTCCCTCATTACTCGTGGGTGTATCCCATAAGGGCCCTTAGACTTGTGTATGTCTAGGTTACTCAACTTTTCTTTAACCCAGTCCTCATCAACCAGGGAAGTCTCCTTTGTCTTGCTATCCTCTGGTGCCTCGTGTCAGGGGCTCCTGAGGACAGTTTTAAAAAATAATTATTTATTGTCTTTGAGGTTAGTAATTCTAGATTGTGATTCAAATTTTTGTGAAAGAATACTTTGTTATTTATATTTTATATATAATTATTATGCTGAAAGCTAAAAAGTGTATTGGAATGTTATTCTGATTGATGATACATGAACAAGGACCCTTTCTAGTTAGTGAAGCTAAACTGGTATAAAAAGAGGGTGAAAGGAGCAGGCCAAGGGCTAGATTTGCATCACTTATATATAGTGGCCAGTGTTACTGTTTGCTGTATAAAAAGTTGTCCCTTGGTCCTGCATTTCAGTTGTCTACCTCAGAAGAATTCATTGCCTGCTCTGATTTGATTGATGTTACTTGCTGTTGCTTCTCACTGACTCTATAGGGATCACAGGTGCTTTACAGTGAGTCTGATAGTTCCCATGTGCTGAGTAGGATGTGAAGCAGCCACTGCAATGTCATACAGTAGACACCATTGTTCATCTGCACTCTTGCTCCACCCTGCAGTTAGAGGCATGTGAACCAGCGCTATGGTTTAGATTCTCTCCAAATTCAGACACAGTGTTCTGCTGATGGTAGCCATCTGACCCAGCATGACTCACTCTTTGTGAAAAGACAGCCACAGTACAGGATGGTGGTAATAATCACATAATAGTCTCATGGCAGGAGCAGTTTACTGTTCAGCAGAAGACTGGAGTTCCATGCTTTTCTCAGCCTAGAGGTATTCAAAACCAAAACTCCCACATCCTAGAGGCATTCATTAGTCACATGGATAAGGATTAGGTTGATGTGGATTCTTTCTCAATTTTATTTGAACTATTTCACTCTGCTGAAAGAAGAGTTGTGGAGCAGACAGGTCACCCAGCAGGGTGGCGTCTCTGGATTCATGTCCTGATTAAGAGACTGCTGATGCTTTTAGCATGAGGGGGCCATTAAATGAAACAATTGTTACTGTAGTCATGCTGCAATTAGGCTTAAGTGGAATCTCACCATGTTGTCCTTTTCATATTTTAAAAGATAAAAAGTGTCCACATTCCTCAGTGTGGGTGTGATGTTGCTTGAGTATGCTGTTGGAGGATCAGTGTAGATGTTAGACACCTTTTTACTTGTCTCTGAATTGCAGAGGTCCTCAGGTAGAAAATAATTGTCCTGTTGCCCAGCCAGGGATATTTCTGAAGTCTCTATACCACTCCATAACAGATGTGCTGTTCTGTCTTGTTTCCAGGTTAGGTAGTGCTATATGTAGGTACTGTAAGTACTTCCATCACCACCAAAATTTAACTTGCTGTTAGAGCTTATTCTGATTATTATCATTACTTCCAATGATTTTTGTGTATATTTTGTTAATATGAGTAGTGCAAGATGAGATCATTAGTAGAGCAAACGCTATTTCTACATACTTGCAATCATTTTGCAAATGTGTAGGTGAAGGATTACAGTATTTTCTCATATGAAAGTAGTCTTAATTGACTTAAATATATGACAAATAGACAGAAAAACACTTCACCAATCTTTCAGTGTAGAAATTTATCCTAATGTTCAATCTAAACCCCTCCTGGCACAACTTAAGCCCATTTTCTCTCATCCTATCACTACTTACCCAGAAGAAGAGACCAACACCCACTTCACTACAACATCCTTTTAGGTAGCTGTGGAGAGCAATAAGGTCTCCCCTTAGCTTCCTCCAGACTAAATAATCCCAGTTCCCTCAGCTGCTTCTCTTAAGACCTGTTCTCCAGATCCTTCACTAGCTTCGTTGCCCTTCTCTGGGCTGGGCCTGCTCCAGCACTCAGTGTCTTTCTTATATTGTGATGCCAAAAACAATGCAGTACTCAAAATGAGGCCTCACCAGTACTGTGTGCAAGGGCACAATTGCATTCCTACTCCTGTTGGCTACAGTTTCTGATACAGGCCAGGATGTCATTTGTCTTCTTGACCACCTGGGCACACTGCTGGCTCATGTTCATCAAAATGCTGTGGGAGACAGTGGCAGAGACCTTACTCAGGTTCAGATAGACAACATCCACAGCCCCTCCCTCATCCACTAAGTGNTTTGGCCCTTTTTGAAGATTGAGATGACATTGGCCTTTCTCCAGTCCTCAGGCACCTCTCCTGTTCTCCAGGACCTCTCAAAGATTGTGGAAAGTGGCCTGACCTCTGCCATCTCCCTCATTACTCGTGGGTGTATCCCATAAGGGCCCTTAGACTTGTGTATGTCTAGGTTACTCAACTTTTCTTTAACCCAGTCCTCATCAACCAGGGAAGTCTCCTTTGTCTTGCTATCCTCTGGTGCCTCGTGTCAGGGGCTCCTGAGGACAGTTTTAAAAAATAATTATTTATTGTCTTTGAGGTTAGTAATTCTAGATTGTGATTCAAATTTTTGTGAAAGAATACTTTGTTATTTATATTTTATATATAATTATTATGCTGAAAGCTAAAAAGTGTATTGGAATGTTATTCTGATTGATGATACATGAACAAGGACCCTTTCTAGTTAGTGAAGCTAAACTGGTATAAAAAGAGGGTGAAAGGAGCAGGCCAAGGGCTAGATTTGCATCACTTATATATAGTGGCCAGTGTTACTGTTTGCTGTATAAAAAGTTGTCCCTTGGTCCTGCATTTCAGTTGTCTACCTCAGAAGAATTCATTGCCTGCTCTGATTTGATTGATGTTACTTGCTGTTGCTTCTCACTGACTCTATAGGGATCACAGGTGCTTTACAGTGAGTCTGATAGTTCCCATGTGCTGAGTAGGATGTGAAGCAGCCACTGCAATGTCATACAGTAGACACCATTGTTCATCTGCACTCTTGCTCCACCCTGCAGTTAGAGGCATGTGAACCAGCGCTATGGTTTAGATTCTCTCCAAATTCAGACACAGTGTTCTGCTGATGGTAGCCATCTGACCCAGCATGACTCACTCTTTGTGAAAAGACAGCCACAGTACAGGATGGTGGTAATAATCACATAATAGTCTCATGGCAGGAGCAGTTTACTGTTCAGCAGAAGACTGGAGTTCCATGCTTTTCTCAGCCTAGAGGTATTCAAAACCAAAACTCCCACATCCTAGAGGCATTCATTAGTCACATGGATAAGGATTAGGTTGATGTGGATTCTTTCTCAATTTTATTTGAACTATTTCACTCTGCTGAAAGAAGAGTTGTGGAGCAGACAGGTCACCCAGCAGGGTGGCGTCTCTGGATTCATGTCCTGATTAAGAGACTGCTGATGCTTTTAGCATGAGGGGGCCATTAAATGAAACAATTGTTACTGTAGTCATGCTGCAATTAGGCTTAAGTGGAATCTCACCATGTTGTCCTTTTCATATTTTAAAAGATAAAAAGTGTCCACATTCCTCAGTGTGGGTGTGATGTTGCTTGAGTATGCTGTTGGAGGATCAGTGTAGATGTTAGACACCTTTTTACTTGTCTCTGAATTGCAGAGGTCCTCAGGTAGAAAATAATTGTCCTGTTGCCCAGCCAGGGATATTTCTGAAGTCTCTATACCACTCCATAACAGATGTGCTGTTCTGTCTTGTTTCCAGGTTAGGTAGTGCTATATGTAGGTACTGTAAGTACTTCCATCACCACCAAAATTTAACTTGCTGTTAGAGCTTATTCTGATTATTATCATTACTTCCAATGATTTTTGTGTATATTTTGTTAATATGAGTAGTGCAAGATGAGATCATTAGTAGAGCAAACGCTATTTCTACATACTTGCAATCATTTTGCAAATGTGTAGGTGAAGGATTACAGTATTTTCTCATATGAAAGTAGTCTTAATTGACTTAAATATATGACAAATAGACAGAAAAACACTTCACCAATCTTTCAGTGTAGAAATTTATCCTAATGTTCAATCTAAACCCCTCCTGGCACAACTTAAGCCCATTTTCTCTCATCCTATCACTACTTACCCAGAAGAAGAGACCAACACCCACTTCACTACAACATCCTTTTAGGTAGCTGTGGAGAGCAATAAGGTCTCCCCTTAGCTTCCTCCAGACTAAATAATCCCAGTTCCCTCAGCTGCTTCTCTTAAGACCTGTTCTCCAGATCCTTCACTAGCTTCGTTGCCCTTCTCTGGGCTGGGCCTGCTCCAGCACTCAGTGTCTTTCTTATATTGTGATGCCAAAAACAATGCAGTACTCAAAATGAGGCCTCACCAGTACTGTGTGCAAGGGCACAATTGCATTCCTACTCCTGTTGGCTACAGTTTCTGATACAGGCCAGGATGTCATTTGTCTTCTTGACCACCTGGGCACACTGCTGGCTCATGTTCATCAAAATGCTGTGGGAGACAGTGGCAGAGACCTTACTCAGGTTCAGATAGACAACATCCACAGCCCCTCCCTCATCCACTAAGTGAGTAAGCTTTCAACAGAAGGCAATCTGGTTAGTCCAGCAGGACCTGCCTTTCCTGAACCTATGCTGGATGAGCATGATCATCAGGTTGTTGTCCTATATATAGTGCATAATGACACTCACACTTGCTCCATGATCTTCCCTGGTACCAGTTGCTTGTAGAAGGCTTAATTTGCCTCTTCATTCTGTTTGGGTGGTGTAGACCAGGATCCCAACAGAATATCTGCTTTGTTATCTTTTCCCCCACATCCTTACCTATAAGTCCTTAATGACACCATCACAGTCAGTGAGCTCTATACAGTCAAAACTCACCCATATGTCCATAGCCACCCCACCACCCTCATCCCCTATTTCCTCTGAAGAGCTTATAGCCATCTATTGCTGTACTGAAGTCATGAGAGTCATCCCACCATTCACCCTCAACATTGGCATGCTGCCCCTAGGCTCATCTCTGGTGAGTGTGGTTTTATCCCCTTCCCCTTCAAACCAAGTTTAAAGCCCTCTCTCTGAGCCCTGCCAACTTATGAGCAAGAATCCTTTTCTCTCTTTGAGACAGCTGAACTCTGTCTGCTGTGTAAAAAACCCCATGATAAAAAACAAACAATCAAAAACAAATCAGAAGAAACCACCTTCATGACTGTGTACCTCAAAGATTTGCATATTTTAAAGTCTTGCTTGGAAAGATAGACACTAATAATGTTTCTGGCCATACACACTGTTACTGCCTCATCTTCTCTTACAGTTTTTCTACTGCAGTTGGAAAAAAATTTATTCTGTTGGTGAGCAAAACCGTAGAATATGATTTTGCTTTGAAAGACTGATGCAACCTTGATAATTATTGAACAAACTGGGGTTTTCTTTCTGGTTGCAGTCCACATAGCCAATATTTTGAGGAGCAAGTCAGAACAGGTTTATTCATGTTTTCTAGTGCTGTATTCATCAGATGCTTGCCATTTTAGAGATTACTTTGCTATGCCTCTGTATGTGCCAGTACAGAATGAGAGAATAGTATTTTTTTTGAGATTAGCTTCCTAGTTCTTATATAACAGAGCTTTAACCTTTATTTCCTTCCAGTTTTCTTCTAAAAATAGCAGTTGTATTATAATCAGTAAATTCAAATAAGTTAATGTTGAGATAAAAATTTTATATTTACAGGACTGTTGTAATCATGTTGTTCCCAGAATTCTAGAATGCTTGATGGCTGTCAGATGCTTAATCTTCTAAAAAGCCAAGAAGCTTGTCCCATCACCCAAAATTGCTCACATTCTCTTTGTGAACTCCTAATAATTATGAACTTGCTGAACAAGGACAGTTTGTGCATTGAAAGTATATTATCCATCTGAAACTGCATTATTACATTTATGGTCCTTATTTTCTACTTCTAAATGATTTAACATATGCAATATAAACAGCAATTGAAAATTTTAAAAACTTAAAGTGCTTGTCAGAGTTGTTATCATTACTGCCATTTCTGGCCTTTGTTAAAGTTTTTAGATTCTTGTTTTTACATAGAATTAAGGTAACAGGACAAATAATTTACTGAAGCTATTATTTTTTCTTGTAAATCTTCAAGGTAGAAGGAGTAGCATACCTAAGTTCTTTCCTGTGGAAATCACAAAATTTAGGACTTTGGAACAGACCTCGTGGTGAGAACCTGCTAGATAGTGGTGCACCTTTTTATGAAACCTACAAGACCTCAGATGGAAAATTCATGGCAGTTGGTGCCATTGAGCCTCAATTCTATGAGCAGTTAATAAAAGGTAAGTAGTTTGGACCTGTTGTTTCACATAAGCAAAGCATGATTGAATTAATTCTTGAATATTTGATTTTGATTCATAGAATCATATAATTGTTTTGGTTTTAGAAGACCTTTAAGATCCTCAAGTCCAACTGCTAGGTGCAGATCAACACTAAACCATGGCCTTCAGTACCACATCTACATGTCTTCTAAGTATGTCCAGGGATGGTGACTCCACAGGTTCCCTGGGCAGCCTGTTACAATTCTTGACAGCCTGCTCTGTGAAGAAAATTTTCATAATATCCAGCCTAAACGTCCCCTGGTGCAACCTGAGGCTATTTTCTCTTGTTCTATTGCTTGTTACTTGGGAGAGGAGACCAACTCCCACCTTTTCAGGGAGTTGTAGAGAGTCATTTAGCCTCCTCCAGGCTAAACAATCCCAGTTCCCTCAGCTGCTCCTCATAAGACTTATTCTCTAGACCCTTCACTAGCTTCATTGCCCTTCTTTGGACATGCACCAGATCCTCAAAGTCTTCTAGTAAGGGGCTCAAAACTGAACCTAGTATTTGAGATGCTAGTGCTGATTATAGGGGGATGATCACCTCCCTACTCCTACTAGCCAAACAATTTCTGACACAAGCCAGGATGCCATTGGTCTTCTTGGCCACCTGGGCACACTGCTGGCTCATGTTCAGCAGGTGTCAACCAGCACCCCCAAATCTTTTTCCAACAGACAGCTCTTTACACCCACTCTTTCCTGAGCCTGTAGAGCTGCATGAGGTTGTTGTGTCAGAAGATTGGATATGTTGATTATGTAACCCATGCCATTAGTTCTGTTATGATATGAATGTCTTTTCTGTTTGACTGAAGATTCTTTAAATATTGCTATAAAATATGATTTATCTGAAAAATTAGAATGGGTCATGTAAAATAATTATGCTAAGTTAAAACAAAAATTTGCATATGATTCTTTGCCTCTGAACTGTTTAAGTGCTTCAGGCTTTTGATCAGATGTGCTCTAAGCTTCTTACTGATTATTTAATGGAAAAACCAGTTTTTGATGTTCATGAGTTTTATGTGGTAAGTCTTCACTGAGTGGGGGTGGCAGTAGAGTAGATCTTTATTCTTGCTCAGTCTTTCCCTAAGTATTATTCCTCGTATTATAGTACAGATACCTTTACTGGTTTTCTCTGGGGGTAATTTTCTTCATAGTAGTTTTTATGGGGCTTTTAGTTAAAAAATTAATGACCGTTTTAATTAACTGCTGAGCAGTGCTTACACAGAATCAAGATTGTTCTGCAACTCCCACTGCCCTGCCAGTGAGTAGGCTGGATGTGCACAGGAATTTGTGAGGGCATATGGCCAGGACAGCTGTCCCCAGATGATCAGAGGGGTATTCAATACCATATGATATCATGCTCAGCAATAAAACAGTGGGGAGGGTGATGGGGTGGGCCACTGCTCCAAGACTGGCTGGACATTGGTTGGTTGGTGGTGAACAATTGCTTTCATTTGCATCATGTCTCTTTCTTGGGGATTTTCCTCTCTCTTTGTTAGTATTTTATGTCCCTCATTTATTTGCCTTTTAAAAAATAATTCTTAATTGTTTGTAGTTAGGAAACTGTTTTTCTCTCAACCCAAGAGTTTCTTTCTCACTTTTGCCCTTCAATTCTCCTCCCATTGCACAGTGAGCAGCTGTGTGGTGCTTAGTTGCTAGCTGGGGTTAAACCACAAGAATTCCTCTCACAGGCAGTCACTGCCAGCTCAGCCCCAATCAGCTATGTCATGCTAACAAGAGCATACTTAGTGCCAAGGTCTGAACTTCCTGGAGTTTTTGAAATTCAGGAGCATGGTAAGATGAAACAAAGGTATGGGATTGTAAGCTAGTATATTACTTTGGAGAGCAGGATCCCAAAGAGAGATTTTGTTCTGCGCACTTTGGCTTTGTTCTCTTGCAACCTCTGGTACTCCCAAAGTTCTTGCAGATCTGTGACTCTAAATGGCTTCTTCTCTGTGCAGCATAAAAAGGGCTGTGCCATTGTGTAGAATATCCAAATTGGTACATGCAGGTGATGTGAAATGTGCAAGGCAGGCTCCTGGAGTGACTCAGAGACATGTTCATTATGTGCTGCCCCCAGACAAGATGCCCAGTTTGGAAGATCCATGTTCTTGTCTGAAGAGCCTGGTATTTTTTCCCTCATTGTCCTGAGAATAACTTGTTTGTGACTGGCAGTTTTAAGCCACTCAATTTGGAAACAGAAAGTACAGTTGATTATTCCACACTTTGCAGTTCTTTGAAATGTTATTCTTCTCCAGTCCCTTGAGATTTACTTTTTTTTTTTTGCTTGCAAGAAATTGAGTTGGAGAACAAAAATAAATATACAGCTATATCAAAGTGAAATGTAAACCTTTGCTCTGAAATTTGAAAATCCAATACGTGTCATCGGGGAAATGCCTGTATTAAATACAAAAGAAAAAGGAAAAGAATAAAGCTGCTTGAACAAATACCCATATGTTTGGCTTAAAGTGATCAAACATTGGCCTACAACATTCAGGGCTACAGTAATTTTTTATTCTTTAGAGACCAAGTTGAATAGCACTTACTTTTAAGCTGCAAGAGTGGGATGGGCTATATATTTATTGAAGAAGAAAACGGATTCTGTAGTGGAATCTGGTCTTGTTTGTCACTCTTTCTCTAAGTGAACCTTGTCTGGATACTCCAGCCTTCTTGTATTGATAACTGCTACAGCGCAAGGATCATGCTTTTTTTCTCTCAAGCAGCCAGACAGTTTATCCAGAAAGAAGCCTCTGATGGATGAATCCGGTGGTCAGGCAGTATAACATTATCACTGACAGGTTGGTCATATAAATAAGTATTGACTGAGGAAAATGCTAAACTTCTGTTTTCCTCACAGTTGCTTATCAGGAATTTAGAACATAAAATAGGAGCATCTATGAAGTCATCTGCCTATATTGGGGCACCCATGTTGGGCAACTTTATTTTTGTATTTGAAAGTATTCCTTATGCTTAGAATGCACAGAAATGGCTTGATTTTAACAGCTGAAGTTTCAAAAATAGTTATTCTAGCAATAAACAACTGATGTATTTATTTGTAAGTACACAACAGCTGCAATCACAGCTGTGTCTGTGCTTCAATCTGTTTTAATAATAATTTTACAATCCAACATACAGACTATAGTCTCCTAAGGAAATTTTGCTTGTGTACCACATTGGGGCTGCAGAGCATAAAAGGCTGCACCTACAGGGAGGAGCAGACGGGACAGGTGACCCCAAACTGACCAATGAGGGATTCTGCCTTATATGCATCATATCAAACCCTTTACTAGTGTCAAGGTTTAGGGTCAGTGCCATCCACTAGGTAAATAACAGATGCTCTCCATTAAAACCTCTCCCTTCCCTAGAGGAATAGTAAGGGCATAAGTCAGAGATACTTAGTGATTGCAAAGTAAAACGAAAACATATCTAATTAACTTAGCAATAATAATAATAATAATAATAATAANGTCCCAAACTGGGCCCTGCAGCAGATGGGAGCTGTGTTCAGGAGCTGGATTCTGGCACCAGGTTCAGGAACACACCGATCAGGATCGAAGGCAGCATAGACAATGTCCTCCTTGATGCTCTGTGGGGGAGAACCCCTCAGAGAGGAAGAACGAGAGCCCAAGATTCCGACCCAGAGAGCAAGAGAGAGACCCTTTGGACCCCCGAGCTTTATAAACTGGATATGACGTCTATGGGCTGGAATACCTCGTTGGTCAGTTTGGGGTCACTTGTCCTGTTCGCTCCTCCCCGCAGGTGCAGTCTTTCACTTTCTGCACCCCTCAGTGCGATTCACAAGTTCTAGCAGTGGCCTTGGTCTGCATTCCATCCTTGGTAGTAACTCTAAATACGAGGTGTTACACTGTCTGCAAAACATGCTGCTAACCTGAGAAAGTGCAGTTAGTTAGAAAACCTGAGCTGAAAAATAAAATCACTGAACAGAATTTGTTCAGCTCTCACTCAAACAAGGACAACTCAGCATCAGATGGGAAATAGATTCAGGAGCTGGATTATGGAAATGGGTCCAGAAAGACACAGATCAGGATCAAAGGCAGAACAGAGTCCTCCTCAGATGCCAACCCTGGAAGAAGAGGCTCATCCCTCAAGACCCCTCAGCCTTCTACTGAATATGCTGTATATGGGGTGGAGTCTCTTGCTGGCCAGTTTAGGGATCCCCTGTCGGGTCCACTCCTCCCTGCAGGTGTTGCCTTTTATCTTCTGCAGCCTCCCCATACACAAGATCCAGCAGCAACCTTGGTCTGAACACCAATACTTGGTAGTAACTCTAAACATCAAGTGTTGTCACTGCCAGAAGCACTTTATGATAACTTGGGTCATTTTCTTCAGAAAGTGCAATCACTTAGAAGAGACTCAGACAAAAAGTAAAACTACTGAAGAGAATTAGCTGTAACTCAAACCAAGACAACCAGATATTCTGGGTAAATTATACTTTGCTCGATTATGTTGAGAGAAATCTGTCATCCTGTGGTATCTCAATCTCAAACAATTGTGTACTCCGTAATTGTTTCCTTGTTGACTCAGTTGCTCCTGCTGTGATTCGATTTGTCTGTGTCACAAATGGCTTTCACAAGCTAGAAAATGAGAAGCTGTGAAGCTGAAATGCTGTGAGTTCATGTTATTTAAAGTTGAAGTCTTCATTGGTCATTGGAAAATGAAAATATAATATTAAATTCCAGGTTCTACATATTCTATTTCACTTGAGCATGTAATGTTATGTTCAGCCAACTTTCCATCTGGCATGATCTTCAAGTATATGTGTAATGGATAATGGTAGAGCTCTGTTCATGTTGGACTGTCTAGTAGAACCCAAACCATAATTAATAAGCAAGTAAATACTATGAAACTTTCCAATTGATAAGATGTCATGCATTGAGACAATCTCAAATAGTGTGTTGTTAGTTAGCTTTACTTACTGTGGAAGGCAGATTTGCCTCACATCTTAGTTCTTAAGTAAACTATGAAGCACTGTTCATCTTTAGTATTATACTAAATAGATTAATAATTATACTA
>VYZU01053835.1:14461-35345 GCA_013401355.1 Ceyx cyanopectus | reverse complement strand
CTTTGTGTTGATTTTCTTCTAAACATGAACTGCAAAATTGTGTTTCTGCATCTGGAGATTGATAATTACTCTCTTTTGCAGTACTGTCACAGTTTAGGATCAGGACGGTCTCTTAGACCTATAACAGACACCTTCTGTTAACTTCCCTCCCCAAAGAGGAACAAAAAGGGAATAAGGGAGAGAGACTGAGTGATTAGAAAAGGAAACTAGAACAGCCTTAATGAACATTTAAATCATCATAATAATAAATGGAATATATACAAATATATACAAAACCACTACCAAACGCAACCCCCCAGTGGTAATTATGTCACCATCACTGATCCTGTGGGGCACGCACCAGGAGAGTCCCAGAGTGGGCCCTGCAGCAGATGGGAGCTGTGTTCAGGAGCTGGATTCTGGTACCAGATTCAGGAACACACCAAATGGGATCACAGGCAGAATGGACACAGTCCCCCTCAGATGTTCCAAGGAAGGAACCAAAAGAGAACCCAAGCCCCACAAAGCTGGCGGAGCGGGCCAAGAGGGCAGAGGGAGACCCCCAGAGAGAGAGCCCCTCCAGATCCCTCAGCTTATACCGAATACGATGTATATGGACTAGGATCCCTCCTTGGTCAGATAGGGGCCCCCTGTCCTGTCCACTGCTCCCTGCAGGTGCAGCCTTTAACTTTCTGCACCCCTCAGTGTGGTACACAAGATCCAGCAATAGCCTTTGTCTGCTCACCAATCCTTGGTAGTAACTCTAAACATGGGGTGTTATCACTGCCAGAAGCAGACACTGCCTGTGAGAACAGGCTGCTGACTTTAGACAGTGCAGTGAGTTAGAAGAACTGAGCTGAAAAGTAAAATCACTTTTATAAAAACATAATTTTTCTGTTCTCACTCAAACCAGACCAAGTACCAAGAAAAATTTCAAGGCATGTATATGTTGTCAAAGCTACTATTTAAGAACCTAGTGCTCAATGGTGAAACTTTTAAATACAGTAACTTGAGGGAGACTGAGTCCTGAAAGTGCATGTAGTAGAGATTATGAGCAGAAAGGAAGAATTTAGAGCAGAAAAATGGATATGATTTTCCTCCTTCTCTATGTTTCAGTACCTGTATGCATACCCCTCTCAGTGATAACAAATATGTAGAAATAGAAGATACAGAAAGTATTTTTCTGCCTATCTACAACTAAATATTAGAGGAGTTCTGTGTAAGTTCTACCTGCAAATAGGCATCTAGTAGCCAAGCCTGTTAACAATTGCAAGTCAAATCATCAATCTGATACCAAATATATAAAAAGAATGCTCAAAATTCCGTATTTTCTCTGCCTTTTAAACAGAGGTGTTTTCTAAGCAGCTGCCTTTTTTTGTGAAGTATTATGATAATAGTTGTTCTCTAGCCTTTCTAATTCCTCAAGTTAACATTTTTTTTATCCCTGCTTTTTCTGAATTTTTCCTGCTATGTGCATGCTCCTGAATTTCAAGATGTGACTGTCTGGACAGCCATTGATACTCCAGTTGTGATTTCTGTTTAGTATCATAGACTGTTAGTACTATCTCCATTTTGAAAATGTGCTTCATTTGCCTTTTTCTTGTCTCTTACCTCCTTTTTCAGATAAACCCTAGAAGAAGTGATAACAATGTTTGCATCTCTTTGAAGTAAGAGTATGAAGGGTAGTAAGGGCAAAGAGCAGAATCCTTAACTAGAGAAACAGAGATGGGAAACTGGCTGCACAGGATAGATATAACCTCCCTATTGAGAGTGAAGGTGGTGTTTAGCTAAGGGGAGGACCTAAGACTTGACTAGTTGAGGACATTTTCCACACAAAGCCTGTGTATCCAGTCTTCTGCTCTTGTGTCTCAGAAGGCATGTACTTACCTAGGTGGTTCATGCCATTAATCTGGGAAGCAAATTTCTTAAGCAGTTAGGGAGTGCAAGGGATTCACTTTTGCAGAGCAAGAGCAATAGGAAGTTTGAACCTGGGAAGTGTCCTGAAGAGAATAGAGTATCGGACACTGCTGGAGTCCGTTTGGCTTGAGGCAGTCAAGAAGCAGGTCAGTTAGCCTGCATGCACCTTCAGCTGAGCTACCGCATGCAGATCAAACCTGGGTGTATCTGTCCATGCCATCTTTTAATCTCTATTGTAGAAATAACCTGGACATCTAGGGCTTCAAACACTGTAGTTTTCTTAATGTCAAGCTCTGGCGTATCTGCTGGCTTCTATGAGGTGTATTTCTGCAATTCAAGACCCATTCAGCAGACTTTAGTGTTGCTACTGCCAGGAAGGGAGTACAGCACAGTACAGAAAATATTCTCAGGACAAAATGTTATCTTTAGGCAGCTGCTGCTCTTATGAAGTGTTTATACAAATACGTGTTTATTATATGCACTTACTTAAAAGGCTACAGCTAATGCAGTTTAGTTTAATTGCAAGTAATAGAAAATTTTTATTCTTCTACTGCCCCCTCACAGGTATCCTAATAAAGTCTAAAGTAACTTTTAGTTAGTATCCTTCACTGTAAAAACCTGCAAAATATTAGCTTCTCAAGGAATGTACTTAGTTGTGGGAAGCACTTGGTAATTTATCTGAACTATACTATAGTTAAACTTTGCTTTCTCCTTTCAGGTCTTGGGTTAGATTCAGATAAACTTCCCAGTCAGTTCAGTTACTCTGACTGGCCTGAAATGAAGAAAAGATTTGCTTCTGTATTTGCACAGAAAACGCAAGCTGAGTGGTGCAGCATATTTGATGGTACTGATGCCTGTGTGACCCCTGTTTTATCCTTTGATGAAGTTGCCTCACATCAGCATAACGAACAAAGAAGTTCTTTTCTCAAAAACGATCAGGAAGAGATAAGTCCTAGACCTGCTCCTCTTCTATCAAGGACCCCTGCTGTTCCATCATTTGAAAGAGATCCTTTTATAGGAGAACACACAGAAGAGATACTTCTAGAATATGGATTTACTAAGGAAGAGATTGATAAACTTTATTCTGATAAAGTCATAGAATTCAATAAAGTAAAAGCTAATTTATAATCTCATAACTGTGCAGATCAGGCTGATACAGTAAGGTTTTATGCCTTAAAATTGCATTATATGACAAATCAATATTTGCATTATACTGTTTTTAAATTTGGGGTTTTTTAAAAACAATTTTTAAGATTTTAATTTAACTGAAAACAGTGGGATTTACCTACTTGTATACCTGGATGGTCTGCAGTCTGGAATAATACCAAAATGATGTATTGAATATACACACATTAGTAAGCAGGTATATATCTTAAAAATATTTGGTTTATATCATATTCTATTAAATGTTTGTTTCTTTTAACTCTTAGCTACACCATTGTTTTGTAATATATGGTGTAATTATGTGAAGGCAATATGTCTCACAAAACATAGCTATATTGTTCTAAAGAGGTGATTGTGTTTGTTACTCATAGATTAGAAGGGATTGTTTTATCTCTTATCATATTATTTGCCTTATCATGCCAAAGCAATAATTGAAATAATGCTTGTTTATTATGTGCTACTGTAGAGTTATTATCGTGAAGTAATGCCTGACTACATTTTCATAACAAAATCACTTCAGACTTTTTCTTTTTTTATAATAGCTGCCACATATTAATACTTTCAACTCTTTTTAGAAAAATGGTAAGCACCTTAGCTGCACAGATTTTAAACAATGGTATTCCATGGTGATTTAAATTTCCTTCAAAATTAGAACACTATTTGAAAGTATCCTTCAAAGCAAAATAAAGTATGCTTTAAAAAATAATTACTTACATGGCCTTAATACAAGTTTCTTCAGTATCACATTTAAGGAATCAAGACATGAGGAGTTGGTCTTTTTGTTAATTTTGTCAGAGTGTTTACCTTGCAGAATATTGGAGTGTTGCTTACAAAGACTTCCAAAGCTGAGATATGCTTTAACTCATTTAACATGTATCATGCCAAAAATGTCAGCATTATTATTGTAAAAAAACTTTCACATTCTATTACATAAACACCTGTCTGGAAGCAAGAATTATCAAGTAGGTCCTGACAAATTAGATAGATACACAATCAGCAAAACCATCTGAACTACTCTAATATAAATTACTGAATATTATACACCTTTACAGTAAGATTTGATAATTTGTGTCAATGTAATCTCCAGTGCACATAAGTTTTGGCCCAAAAATTGCTAAAGTCCATTTAAAAATTCATGTTAACTTTAGCAGAGGTTGAATCCTCAAGATATCTAACCTGAGAGGTACAGTTTTGGTGTGTCACTACAAATTTGTTTCAACATCTTCTCTTTACATGTAACACTTTAAAAAAAAATAAATTTCTAAGTGATCCTGATACCCTTTGTATTTCAGAAACTGAGAAAATAGTAAGTTGTATTGAGGGCAGCACAAAGCAAATACAAAAAATACTCAGCAGCTGCTGTCTGACAAACTTCTGTCAGGCTTTTTATCTGCCTCTAACACTCCAGGGCAATAGGTAGGTTTACTTACTTGTCCTCATGAAGTGCATTGAAATCCTTTTGTGGACACTTACTTTGGACTTTTTTCCCCCCTTTTTTGATTAATGGGCATTGGCACCATTTGGCATTCCTGTTTGCTGAACATAAAGATAAGGGATTGACATTTCTTGGTATCACCCTGTCTTACATTAAGAAGAGGAATAGCTTTGTGTCAGACTAATCCTGTGCTTTGCCCATGTGATGTTAAGTTCCCATTACACATGTGTTTCATGGTTATACAGTAATTCGTCAGTTGTGGATAGTTGGGAGCTTTACAGGCGCCTTAAAGCTCAGATCTGCTAATGTTAACACAGGCTTCCCCGCCCCCTTCCTTGCATAACTTGTGATCGCAGAGCCATGAAAGTATGTGAGTCCCTCCCCCAGTGCAGGCCGATCCCACCCGGCATATGACCTGGGCTCCATGTCAGCCAGAGAAGGCAGCACTGCCTTGCTAGAACACTAAACGTAGCCAGAGTGATGACCTTAACAAAAGAAAGCTTCCACAGGGCTCTTCCACCCCCTCCTGAGGTGGCCAAGGCCAACATGGGCAGCACCAGAGAGAAGGAGGAGGCTCTGCTGCAATCTGCAATGAGGACTGGAGCAGTGGTGCAGAGGAAGCAAGTGGTGGGAAGGCTGGTCATGCACAGCATGGCGATGTTCGGCCGGGAGTTCTGCTATGCTGTGGAGGCCGCCTTTGTCACGCCGGTGCTGCTCAGTGTAGGGCTGCCCAAGAACCTCTACAGCCTTGTGTGGCTCATCAGCCCTCTCCTGGGCTTCGTGCTGCAGCCTGTGGTAGGTTCAGCCAGTGATCGCTGCACCTGCAGCTGGGGCAGGAGGCGACCTTACATTCTGGTTCTGGGCATCATAATGCTGTTAGGCATGACTTTGTACCTCAATGGGGACGTGATCATCTCAGGTGAGTGAGGGGCATACACTGTGCTAACAGACAAAACTCATCCTAGCTTTCTGAATCAGAAAGAAAGGAGGAGGGGTTCCTTTTTTATTCTTTTTTTTTTTTTTTTTTTTTTTTNTTTTTTTTTTTTTTTTTTTAATTTCCCTGCTAAAAAGGGCTGATAAAATTGGGTATCGTGTTACTCCTCTACATTTGAAGGAGCTGCGGAACACTGCAGTCTTCATATATGTTCAATCATAGTACTGCATGTTATTTACACTGTAACATAGTGTTCTGTAGTTTGTGCATGTGATTGCAGTATGCTGTATGTTGGTGTGGTTGCCTGATCAAACAAATACTGCTTAGGCACAGGGAAGTTCTTAAGAACTAAAATCTACCTTCTTAAATTAAACGATCATTTTTTGTGCAATGTAATACACACCCAAAATTAATATCTGTTAATTTTTAATTTAGATGGATTATCATTCAAAATACGTATCTTTAATTATTGCAGCACTGGCTTGACTTGGGACTGTGTTATGCTGGTCCATAACAGAAATCCACAACTCCTTGAAAACTTGGAATGTTCAAAATCAAGTAGAATTGACATCCCTGCATCCCTGGATACTGTTACATTTCAGTTTGAGATGCAACTTCTCAAAGTCTTGATAGAAAGTTATTTATGACTTGTGTAGAGTGGTGGTGGTGGTGTTTATGGATTGATCTAGTCTCTCATCCCAGGTATCACTGGTGTTGAATGTGCTTGTATTCATTTGCTGAAAAAGAGGTGTTGCAGTCCAGTCTGGGTTATCTAAAACAATGTAAGAGTGGGGCAAATAGAATACAGCAAAAACGTACTACAAAATGCATGTGTGTTAGGCTACCAGAGTATGCCATAAAAGTGCCAAGGAGTAGATTAAGGCTAGCGATGCTCTTGATTGTGGAGCTTGAAGTACCCTGGGCTTGCACTGACTCAAGGCAGTAAGTCAACATAGTACAGCTCAGTGCTACACAGACTCAGTTTTCCTGTGTCTATGGTGTGATTCTGGTATCATGCTCTCTCTTTTACATAACTAAGCATTGTTTAGACTTGCAGGTATCAGGGAAGATAAAATGTAGTTTTGCAGAACATGGCACTGTTGTTCTGAGAATGAGGGTATTTTTCTTTTTGTAGCTTTCATCGGTGAGAGAGACAAGCGGCGGATGTGGGCAATAATCATTACCATGCTGGGAGTAGTGCTTTTTGATTTTGCTGCTGATTTTATTGATGGTCCCATCAAAGCATATTTATTTGATGTCTGCTCTCATCAGGATAAAGAGAAGGGTTTGCATTACCACGCCCTCTTTACAGGTACTCAGATCCCCTCTTTTCCTCCCTACCTCCTTAAGGAGGAAAAGGTAATTGCATGGATTTTATCCTCACTGTGTTTCTAATCTTGAATGAACTGATCATCTGATCCCAAGCTTCAGTCACAAGTCTTTTGTTGCTGGGTTTTCACTACTCCAGGGAAAAGCAACTTGTGATTGCTGCTACAAGAATTCTGCTGCAGAAGGCTGCAGGCATAAACATTTACAACAACATAGCCATGATTTCAGTAAGAACAATTAATTATTTTAAAATGTGAAGTAGTGTTTATTGAGCTTGCTCAGATTTTTTATTCAGTTTTTTGGTGAAGCAAAAGTTAAGGGATGAACTTGTTTCATTTTCATAGCACATAAAAATATTTTGACTCAGCATGTGATACAGAGGAAGAGCTGCACAAATGAAAACAGTTTATTTTCAATATGTACTGCCTTAATGTATATTAGTCATTCTGTGTATAATTCAGAACTTCACAACTTCCACAAATGAAGTCCAGTGGTTCAGTCCAGACTCTTTCAAAATGAAGTTAATGAGCTTCATTTGCCTCTATGCATGTTGGAAATGCTTCTGAGCTACAGAAAGAAGCCTTGTGTTGAGAAAATGCACAGGGAGTATATATAAGGCTGTGTACCTGTAATGTGAATGCAGAGGATCTTCTGGCCATATCTGAGAGCTGTCATTGTAAAAAGACTGTGCAGAAAGTAGACTAAAGAAGATCTGTGTTGATGCAGATTTTTGTGGCTACTAAGCTGGACCAAAAGCAAAAGCATGTAGATTCAGAGACAGTTACTCTGGATGAGGCGGGAGTTCTGTTAGCTGTGTACGACAGGTCACTTTAGACATAGAAAATAGCTGTGTCCAGGAACATGGATTATAAAGGAACCTTAAAGCCACATAGGAATGTTAGGAGTGTTATCCATTAGAAACTGACAGATAAAATTTTTAACAATCACTTGTCTGGACAGAATGAGAAGGGAGAGTCTTTATGTATACATTCTTGCCTTCAGCAAAACTCTGATTGCAAGTTTCTCATGGATGATAGTAAAAGGCTTGATCCCAGATTTAGAGCTACAGCTCTATACCATTAAATTGTGTACTGAGCTGTGAAAAGGGATTTGGGACAAATCACATCAAATCAGACTGGAACAGATTGCATTATTTTGAACCAGCACCCTGTGCCCTCTATAGCAAGATGATCAGCATCTTAAACCTTCATGATGGGTAATTACCTGTCCTGTTCTTAAAATCTGCCCTTGATAGTGTTCTGCAGCTCTCTCAAGGCAGTCTGCTCCAGCACTTCATTGTCCTCCTTAGACAGTTTTCCCTAAAATCTAAATATCCCTAAAATACCTTAACATTTACATTTATGTCCCTTTTAAACACTGATAGAAATTTTCCCATTTCTTTTCTAGCTTCTGTTTTAGATACTATTTTGTATCCCCTATATAGTGTCTTCATTTAATACTAAATATCTCCAAGATTTTGCTCTCCGGTTTAAAGTTTGAGCATGAAACTTGATAGCTTTGCAGTTACAAAACTTGTAACCACTGAAACAAGAGGAAGAGTGCCCATGTCCAACACACACACACAAAAAGACTGCATTCCAGTCATGACCATTATTGCTTTTTGTTGAAACAGTATATGAGTATTACCTCAAACTTCAAATGTTCACTCTTGGCAAACTTTCAGTGTAGGTTTTCTTCAGAAGGTGTTAACAAATTTATTTTTTTTTCATGAAAACAACCAAGGATACAGTCTGTTCTAAAACACAGTAGGAAACAGTGATGGAGGGCCATAATCAGAACCAAGAAGGAAAAAAGTACAGAAAGTCCAGAAAATTAAAACAGTCACGTTTTGTAGGTAAAATAAATGTAGGTTCTTTTACCTCTGTTACTTTTCAGTAGGCAGAATGGTTGTTTCAGACATTGTCTTCAGTTCTCCTAAGCAGAAGAGTGGAATACTACTGAAAAGTCCTTCAAATGCTGCTATCCTGCTTAACTCCCATATCCTGCAGAGCCACCTTGTTAACAGGGTGTCAGGACTCTACAAAGCTCCTTCGCCTAGCAGAACTCTGTACTGTGTGTTAACAGTGGGCACTATTTTTTTGTGCTGCTGCAACTGTGTGCACTAATAACAAAAAGAAATTGTAAAGAAGTCAGACTGAACACTGGGTTTAATAAATTCAAGGTGGTAGTAGTCAATGTCTATCAATATGTTAAGGGTGAGTGTAGGGAGGATGGAGTCAGACTCTTCTCAGTGTCATCCAATGACAGGACAAGAGGCAGTGGGAGTAAGCTGGAGCACAAGAGGTTTAGGATAAACACAAGGAAAAACTTACTCACAGTGGGGGTAACAGAGCTCTGGAACGGGCTGCTCAGGGAGGTTGTGGAGTCTCCATCCCTGGAGACACTTAAGACCCGCCTGGATCTGTTCCTGGGTGACTTGGTCTAGGTGATCCTGCTCAGGCAGGGGGGTTGGACTAGGTGATCTTCTTGGTCCCTTCCAACCCCTAACATTCTGTGATTCTGTGGTAGCATTCTTATTTTGCCTTTTAATCTAACTTTTCTGAGAAAATCAGTAAATGGAATTGCACATTTGTATTCAATCCTTCTTTGTTTTTGAAGTGGTGGAATTTTCATAACTACAATCCAAAAAAAAAAAATAAATTCTAGTTTTGTTTCCTATTTTTAAAATTTCACATGGATACAGTATTTCTGTTCAGATTCAGCTACAAAAATACATTTTACAGTCTAATCTATAGATTATAGTCTCAATATAATTTTTTTAAAAAATGTTCTATGAAGTTTTAAAAATCCCACAAATGTAAGTAAAATTTTGTTACTTACTCTTTCAAAGAAAATATATGTTCCAAGAGTCAAGAAAAGAGATGGATGCCCATATTGCTGTATGTTCAGGCATTTTTTTAAGACTGCTGTCCAACAGAACTATGGAGTTTTTTTAAGAGATGTTTTACTAACTGCTTACGTATGTGATTAGCTCAGTATTCCTGTTTCTTTTAATTAATAGCCAAAGAGTTATTGTTCAGTCATTTCTAAAGAGGATCACACATTGAGAGTGATGTGCATTGTTTGATTATTTTATCAATGCCAGTAGATTTTTTTTCTCCTTTTTTTCCCACCCCTGCAGGTTTGGGAGGAGCCCTGGGTTACCTGACAGGTGCTATGGATTGGGGTCAAACTGTGCTAGGATATTCCTTGGCATCAGAATTCCAGGTGATTTTCTTCTTCGCAGCCTTGGTTTTCCTAGTGTGCCTTATCATACATCTGCGCAGTATTCCTGAAGTCCCACTCAGATATGAGAATGAAGAGACAAAGGTCTTGTTGGAAGTGACTGAATCCTATAAATATAGCTCCATAGAGGAGGAAATCAAGAATGGTTACTTAAAATCAACATGTACTGAAATAAAGGCTGCAGCTAAACCAGGGAAATGTGCTGTTACATCGCATAGCGAGGTAAGTGCAGAGATGATTTTGTAAACCATATCATTGAATCTTTGGAGACCCACTAATTAGCTAATGCTGACTAATTGGCATTGAGTCCTTTCACACATATAATGCTCCACCAAGCTACAGGGTCAGAAAAAAGGCTTCTTTCTTCTCGCATATTTATTTATTAAGTATTTCCAGTGAGAGGGATGAGACAGACTAGTCCTGGTGCTTTGAACAATTAGCAAGGATGAAGGAGAACCAGTTTTTCCTCTGTGTCAGTGTATGAATATCCTCTTCTTGTTAAATTTGTCAAGAGGATCTGCTTTGTCCTTTAGTCCTGATAAAAATAACATCAAGCTGTGGATTACGATTACAGACCACTATCCTGTGATATAAATCTGTCAGTTCACACACTTTTGTAAGTAATGCATATAAATTGTTTGTTCCCTGGTCTAGTAAACATTTGGGGGTTTTTGCTGCTTGACGTTTTGTGGAGGATTTATTGACAATATTGATGTGTTTAAAAACTCTGCTTCTACAGCAGTGCAACTTCTCTTCTGGAGCTTTAGTTTTATTTTTAAGTGGTATTGTAGCTGTGTCTTTGGCAGAACTTTTATGTGGGAAAGAATAGCAAGTACTTTAAAATCATCACTGTTATTTTGCTTCTGCTGCATTTTTATTTCAATCTAAGGCAACTCAGAAAAGGTGAATCTACCAGAAAAGCATCTGGAGAGCACATTTCTAGAATGGTCTTGGGGAACAGATAATAGATTTTACTGTTTTGTTGATGACTTTTAGTTCTAGGAATTCTTGCTGCGCTGTCATGCTACCTAGGTAAGCAAAGGCTATTATATGTGTTTGCCTTCTTATATAACATTAAGTGATTAACAGTTACTTTGTTTTACTTCTGATATCTTGGCACTATTTGTATGTTTCTGATACAGATCTTGATAAATCAGGTACACTGAGAATGTGCAGATGGTTATAAGCTTGAACCCTAAATTCATGTTTAGACTATAAATTAAAGGGATTTATTATCTTTTACTATTTATCATTTGTATTATAATAGCACTTGATATTTCTAACCCAAAGGAAAATATTATCACACCAGGTACAACACAAAGATAGAATAAAAGATGAACACTGCCTGATGAGAATGACACTGATCAATGAGAGGAGCAGACAGCAAAGCAACAACTTGTTGGGAGAATACGTCAGGCACACTGTGATGGTGTCCCTGTTTCCCCACCTTAGGCCAACTTGAGCAGCCTGCGCACTTCACCAGCCCTCTTAACTCTGAGCATCTTCCAAACTGTCAGAGATGCTGTGTGTGTGACTGCTTGGCCCATGTGAAGTAAAATAAGTGAAGAAGAGTGAGCAGATGCAGTGAAAGCAAAGGGAGAAGAGTATGGACTGGGGTAGCCTCTACCTTGGCAAGGAATTGTGCCACTGAATTAGTAATGTTATGGAGCTCTGGCAGCCAAAGTGGGCAAGTTTGTGCCATTGCCCACCCCTATATTTTTTGCTGGAGAGGCATTGCCTTCCTCTTTATGTTTTTTGTCAGAGGCTGAGAGTGCTTTGATGTGTTTCATGTTTCTTTGATGTGCCTGGGCATTTGTAAGTTCTAGACACTCACTCCCTTAATAGTCTGTCTCTTATGGAACATATTTTCTGAGTCCATTCATTGCTGTAATTGCTTCCTTGAAGAAAAAATCTGGCTTCCTGTTTTTCTGTGTCTCTTTTTTGCTGCGGGCATCATAGCCCCAGATCTTCTAAATTGCGGACTGTGCTTATGTGTCCTGATAGCTACCATGATTATTGAGATTTGACCTGTTACAGTATGCAAACATGCAAAGTGTTTCATCTTTTGTTCTTTTGTTTGCTGCCAAGTTACTTCAGGATCTAAAGCCATAAACGCAAGACATATTGGTTCCTCTGAATCCTTATGAATCATCTTAGGCCTTGAGTTGTGGTGACTTTATATAGAAGGTGATTCAGTATTTCGAGTTTTGAAGGATAAGGAACTTAAATGGAACCAAACTTCATCACACCATTTAAGTTTGTACAGTTTGTATGTTGGTGTGTATTGAATGTGCGTGTTAAACACTTTGGTTTCCATTTCCACTCTCTGAAATGTCTAACTAGAAAGCAAGCACTTATAGCTGTCACATTATTTTTTCTAATGATAGCAGTGTCCTTTGTAGTTCCCTGACTTTATGTTAGCATTTTGATTGCAACAGCTGTTTTAATGAACTGTGTGGAAGAGTTGAACAAACTGAATAAGCCAAGTCTAATGATAGTAATTATCTTTGAAATAACACTGAAAGGTGAAAGTCAGCCACTTGAATTTTGGCATTCCTATAGGGATTAAAACCCTCCTGCTAGGGTAAAGGATTTTCCAATTTTGTATGTGGTGATTATTCATAGAGTAGCTTGCTGCATAACCTAGTTCAAATGAAAGCAGAATTGTGAAAAGTAACAATGAATATAGGAAAAAAAGTCATGATCTTAAAGCAAGTTGAAAACAAAATTCATCTTACCAGTAATGAACATAACTTTTCTTCCACATCTCATGACCATAGAGCTTCCATTATAATCACTGCCAACACTGTTGCCTGCAAAAATCACTAGAGAAAACTGGAGGTTTTCAGGTGTTCTGTCATGCACAGATAAAATATACGTTTTTAAAAGCAAAGAACCATGGATAAACTTTAAAGGAGTTAGAATAGGGTGTCACAAATGCCTAACATCAAGCACATCTACAAGACTAAAGAAATTCCAGTGATACAAGAAACCTCTCTGGAAAAGAAATTGCAAGAGGGAGTTTTGAGATACAGAGGTCAGACAAGGAGGGAGGTAAGGTGGGGTATGAAAGGTGCTGAAAGTTTGCGAGTTTCGCAGTCAGAAAGTCATTAATGAGCACCAAAAATGTTTATTTTTAAATTAGTTATTTCCTCCATGGGATGAGGTGTTTAGGTACTGGAGCTTTTGTTCTCTGGGTGCTAGAAATTTGAGTGGTGTTGCATCTCCTTTGATGTATCACAGTCTTTCCTCCATCATAGAGGAGAGGGCAGTATCTAGTGGAAATCTCAGAGTAATAATATGCCAGAAGAGGTCAAGTTTTCTAGGGAATTTAGCACAAAGATAGGAATGGGAATGAGCTGTCAGAAATGCCATATTCCACAACAGATACATTTTAATTCTAAAGCAGTATTTTGAGAATTCTACTTTTTGTGTGTGTGTGGCAGTTCTAAATTTTCAATGGAAATCTGATTGCATCCCTAAAAAAATTATTTTTTGTTTCTGTTCTTCTGTTATATGAAACTTCACTGAATTTGTTTTGAGATAAAATTTTCACTTGGTTCTGCAAGTAAATAGTAATCCTACAGATTACAACAGCAAGGAATGTTTCATTCTTGCTGATGTTCTCTAGGTCTCCCAGAGTCTTTGTGAATCTTTCAGATTACATTATTAGACAATGGTTCTACAATTTAAATATACTGTTTGTGAAGTACTGTCAGTACTCCAGCAGCCCTTCTTAGCAAAATAGAAATTAAAAATTTCAGAAGTTAGCAGTGAAGAGATGCTGAGGCCTTATTCATTTGCTGTTAGGTATATTATTAGCATTTGGGACAATAATATGGTATTAAATACTTGCTTTTAGGATCAAAGACGGATGACCCTTAAATCACTCTTCAAGACACTTTTAAGCATGCCTTCCCACTATCGCTGTCTGTGTGTGAGCCACCTTTTTGGATGGATGGCTTTCCTGTCCAACATGCTCTTCTTCACGGATTTCATGGGACAGGTAAAAGTGTAAAATCCTCTTGCCTCTCCTTTTACTTAGCTTGTCCTTCTCTACCAAAAAGAAATGAGACAGTGTTGTAATCATCAAGACATTACAGCAGTGGCAGAGCCATTGGATGGCTGAACAAGAGTTTTACAAAACAGCTAATTGGTCCCAGGCCCTCATTCTGAGCCACAGTCTGTTGAATATTGTGGGGAAAACCTTTCAGCATTTTTTAAGACTAATTCAATGAAGTTCTCAGAGCATTCCAAACACATCTGTTCTCTGCTTTGGCTTCGGAGCTGCTATGAGATGGGTGGGTTTCCTAACTAAAGCAATGCTGATTTTGGTTGGATAGAGCTGATCTTATCCTGTTGCTTGGGCACTGTTGGCACAGGGCCATTCAGCTGTACAGCAGCCTCCTTGGCCCCAGGAACTGCTGTCCTTTGCACACAGTGAGCTATTTGACAGATCAAGAGCTCTTTCTCCTTGAATTTAGCTCTGAGTCCCTTCTGCCAACAATTCTTTGCCTTCATGATACACACTCCCTTTTTCAGCCTGTTCCCAGGCAGTGAGACTGTAAGTCCCTGACAGTGGTCCTTGCTTATACAGTCCTTTCTGCCTCCTTTCTTCGAGGGTAAAAACATGCTTCTGGCACAAATTCTCTCATTGAAATTTTTTTTTTTTTTTTTTTTTTTTTTNNNNTTTTTTTTTTTTTTTTTTTTTTTTGTGGTTTCCACCCAGCATTCCCATTTCCTTGCTTTTTCTTTTGTCTCTATAGGTGAGAGGAGGGGTTTTTTTCTCCTGCAGTGAATATGAACAACTGAAAGAAAAAGTTTTACTTGCCTAGATAATGAACTGAAAAAAGACAATTACTGTATGGAAAAATTAGTGTGTTTGGGTAAGCTTGAAAGAGAAAACAACAACAACAAATTTGAGAAAAATTAGAGAAATAAAAGCTAAAGCAAGAAGGCAGAAGTGGAGAAAGACAGAAGAGTGGGAAACACCCAAAGGAGAAATTGCAAACAAGTTAGTGTAGAGTGGGCAGTCTAGAAAAAGACAGAGGTAATAAATTAGGAGGAGCTGAGCTTAGGATGTTAAAATCTGGGAGACAAGAGTATGAAACTGGAGAACTGTGAAGGGATGCTGCTTAACTTATTTCTTTGGTGTTAAGTATCTGCTCTAACAGAGATAAGCCCTTGTGTTGGGTACCACGTTCCCATAGGAAGGAGGTACTATATACATGCAGTCCGTCCTTGCCTTCTGTGATCTTGTGGTCTCTTTCAGGTTGTGTACGAGGGTAGTCCTTATGCACCTCATAACTCCACACTTTACCTTACATACAAAACAGGAGTAGAGGTGGGATGCTGGGGGCTGTGCATCAATGCAATTTCTTCATCAGCCTATTCTTGTAAGTACCCAAGAATGTATTTCAGCAGTGTGTTTGGAAACAGTGTTTACTCCATTTGCTATTTGTCATTGTTTAAAAAAATAAAGCAATGCCAAATTAACTGTTGGAGTTTGTTGTTGTTGTTGTTTTTGGTTGGATTTTTTTCCACATTAAAACTTCAATAAATATTGCATTCTCAGCATTGTTAGAAAGTTGTATCTTAATGTGAACAGTTCCTGACCACATGATGAGGGGGCTCCTTGGGAGTAAGGCATTGTTTTGCGTTTGAACTGACCCTGAACATCAGGGTTAAATGAAGTTTAAATGAAGTTAAATGCCAGACTAAAATGGATGTCATGATCATCATTCTGATATGTTCTTTCACCTAGTAGTGCTTGTAACTCTTGATCATCCCTCTGATGGTCTCTCCTCAGCTTCATTTCTCATAAAACAACTTTTTCACAATGCAGTAGAAGTTCTTGCCAGAAACATGAATCTTTATCTCCAGAACAGTGTGTAAATATGCTAGCACATTTCCCCAGATAGATTTCACCATAGCTTTTGCCAAGGATTAAAAAAACTACTTGTGGTCTGAAAATTCAAATGAGTAGTATTTTGGAAGCTGAACTGAGCATTTAAAAAAGGCTTGAGAAAAATCTTTTTCCCTTTGGAGCTTAACTACAGGCACCTCTGTAGCGCCTTTCCCAGCTCAGACAGAGGTTGATGCCAAATATTTGTATTATAATCAAGCAGCAGAAATGTCTGAAGCTGTCAATGCGAGCAGTTCTTCCAGAATGGTTGTTAATTACCTCTTCTCTGGAGCTGGATATGCCAGAATAAGACTATTCCCAGAGAAAGCAAGTATTCTTTATCAAGTTTACATGCAATAATTTGAGGCAACTTCCAAAATCAATGATATTCTCTCTTTCATTGCATTGTACAGAATAAAAACCCTTAAAGGAACTCCCTGATGAAATGTGACCTGTTTTGGTTTAGTCTTACCAGCATTTTCACTTTCTTTTCACAGACATGCAGAAAATCCTTCTGCCATACATAGGATTAAAGGGACTTTATTTCATTGGATACCTACTTTTTGGGTTGGGTACTGGATTAATTGGCTTGTTTCCCAATGTCTATTCCACTCTGGCTCTATGTTCTCTCTTTGGCATCATGTCCAGCACGCTGTACACAGTGCCATTCCACCTTATTGCAGAGTATCACAGGGAAGAAGAGGTGAGTTCGGTGTCTAGGGAAGGGTAAGTTTATATCTGTCTGGGTCTGTTTGCTCTATTTTGGGAAAAAACTGGGTAGAGCTGGTAAGCAGCTTTTAATTTCAATATCAAACTCTTTATAATGACACATGTTATGAATGGAAGGTTTCTGATAAAGTTAATTAAGGTTCCTGAGAGACTTGGTCTAGGTGATCCTGCTCAGGCAGGGGGGTTGGACTAGATGATCTTCTAGGTCCCTTCCAGCCCCTAATTTCTGTGATTTCTGTGATTTCCAGCCCCAAACTCACCAGACAGTCCTTTAGTGAGACAAATAATATTTATGGTCACAACTGAAACTAAGCCAGTCACAGTTTGTGTTCAGGCAGTAAGCAGATTAGAGGGCTCCACTTGTGTTACCTTCAAGTGCTACCTTCCTTCTATCCTTCCTTTCAGCTGTGTTAGCTGAGAACTTGACTTCTGAGCTCCTAAGGTTAATATCCACACTGTAAAAGCTGGCAGCATTTTTAGTTGACTGCAAAGTGTTACAAAAGCTTTTAGTGACTAGAGACATAAGATTCAAGTACAAACAGTTTTATATAGTTTGGTATTCAATTATATACCACGTTCTTATTATCTCTTTAAATGTCTGGGATTGGGTTTTGGTCCTTCACAGCATGAAATCCTGTTTCCAAGGAAAATCTGGAAAATCTTGCTTTCCTTATGTCATGTTACTGGGCACAGCAGGATCTTCATGTCTTGTAAAGTGTTGAGCATTTAATGGAAAAGTTCTCTCAACTTATAAGTTAGTGAGAGAGCTGGAAATGAAGAAATATAGAAGGATATAGGAAAATTTCTCATTTTATCTCAGGACATTTGAAGAAATTAATAAAGGAAATGTTGAGCCATTGAAAAACAGCATAGAAGTATAGTTGAGGTCATCATAGGACTAGATCAGCTCCTTCAGAATATGTCCTACTGTTCTGCCTAACTTGTAATCATCACCACCTGAATGATGAAAACAAGAGAACTCTTAATTTCTATTGAATCCTAGGAGGATGGCTCAACAAGGTTAAATATTTCATAGTTCTGATTCCTAAGTTTTGAGTTAATTTCTCTGTTCCTTCTAATAGAGAACAATCACAATAGGAGTTACAGAAAGATGTAACAAAGGACAGGGAATGAGCCCAGTTTAGGCTGAGATCACAATCCAAACCTCAGACCAGCCAACTCAGAGACTAAAGGCAAACTTGTAGTCTGTCTTGGATTCAGAGCTGTTGCTAGACTGAAATGAGATAAAATATGCTGAAGGGTGCATGGACTTTATATTTAACAGGCTAAATGTTACATGTAAGACAGTCAATTGTTTCTTGCTTGGTGTATGGTACCTGCTGTGCCAGATGTTTAATGAGTCTGTGACAGATACAATATTAACAGAATTAGTTTAGCTTAAATCTTGTACATGATAGAAAAAATAAAGAGGAAACATCAAGTGCAAGTCTGCATTAATTTACATTTTCATATAATTGATGTCAGAACTTCTGGCACATAGAAACACAGGGTACACTCCAGCAAAATAGATATAATTCCAGAAAAATTGTGTCTAAAACTGGAAATGCTTCAGCTGAAAGGACTGTGTCATTCCAAAACAAAGGGCAGACATTTTCCCTTACTGTCCATTCTACAAACATAGAGGACATAGTATGCCTCACCTTAACATCCTTTTAAGGCTCTCCTCATTGGAGCTAAATTATCCATGACAGCCCTGTACTATGAAATGCCAATTTGCCAGAGCTCAGATAGACCTGAACTTGAATGAAATGCCTAGTTTCAATTTCCTTGAGAGAAGGGATAGAGGGAAAAACTGCAGATGGAAGAAATGGACAATTTGAGGGAGATCTTGGAAAACTCATGATTACTTGTAAAATCTCTATTTAACTTCCATAACTCCTGTGGGACAAGCAGAAATAATGAAGTGGAGAGCCATACCTGGGTGTTGTGATGGTGCATTGGCTGAAAGCTTACAAGTTTTGTCAGTGCTGTCTCAATTTTTATTGTGCTTATTTTCAGAGCTTGAAGCTGCAGAATGAGAAACAAGCTGGAGAGCAAGGGCGAGGGAAGGGCATTGACTGTGCTGCTCTCACCTGCATGATCCAGCTGGCACAGATCATACTTGGTGTGGGCCTGGGACTCTTGGTTAGTGTTGCTGGCAGCGTGGTCACTATGATTTCAGCATCTACAGTGGCACTGATTGGCTGCTGCTTTGTTGCTTTTTGTGTTCGGTACGTGGAGTAGGACTGTGTGAAGCGATGGGAAGAAGTGTCCCCAGCGGGGAGCATTTTCTTTCTGGGTCAGTAGCACTTCTTTCACCTCTTTGGAGTAGTTGCAATTCCAGAGCTTTATGAAATGGAGACCTGAAAAAGCTGGTTGCCTAATGCCTCAGATTGAAAGCTTCTGTATTTTGACTGCTTTATTATTTCAGTCCTTCCAACCTCAGTGTATTAACACACTATTACACATGAAGGTGTGTATGCCCATGGTATCCCAATGCCTTACATGAGGACCAATTATGAAACTCCTCTTTACCAATTTATGAAAGTTCATAGATGAAGTATGTGATAAATCAAAGAAGTAATAAAAATGTACAGTTAGGAATAAAGTTGCTTTTTTGTTTTGTTTTGTTTTGTTTTGTTTTTCAAGTATCTTTAGGTTTGGAGCTATTCCCTCTGGTAGTCAAAAGCTGGAGGAAGATCAGACAGGTGTCAAGAGGCCATGCAGGGTGCAGTTGTGTAGTAGTTAAATTGGATTGGTTACTTCCCAACTACTGTCAAAAGCAAATTTG
Source organism: Ceyx cyanopectus (assembly GCA_013401355.1). Classification (NCBI taxonomy): domain Eukaryota; kingdom Metazoa; phylum Chordata; class Aves; order Coraciiformes; family Alcedinidae; genus Ceyx; species Ceyx cyanopectus. The sequence goes on along the minus strand of VYZU01053835.1, from coordinate 15,916 downwards.
GGTACAAAGATAATTGGAATATAAAAAGGATTGAAGCCTGTTGTTTGAAGCATAACTGTCAAGTAATTAGATTGGATACTGCTGCTGCTGTATACATTAAATTGAAGTACTGCATAAGACTATACTACAGTATACTGAAATTGAAAGTCTGCCTAAGACTGCTCTGCAAATTCATGTATAGGCACATAAACAATCAATCTATGGGAAATAGTTGCCATTTCTTCCTTCTTAAAAAATTAGCCTCTTGATTTTGATATTTTAATTGAAAAACAAAAACCTTGGCCAAAATAAGAATTTTATTAATGGCTGTAAGACACTTAATTCTTGACAATGGATGTGACAGTATTTACCTTAAAGTAGCATCTCTGTTTTTCTCTGTTTTCCTTCATGTGTCTAGCTTTGAGTGAAATGGTGTTTGGTCCTTACAGAATATTGTAAATAAATTCAGTTCTGCAAAGCACTATTGGGGATTATTGTACAGTAAATACTAAAGTCCAGTTATTTGTATTTAATTGCTTATGAAACTTCATTCTTATTTTTATAATATTGCCAGAGTTTTGAAAATCCTGTGTTTATGAAAGTGGTATACTGTATTTATGCTGTGCTTCCTCTGTCCTGAAAACTGTCATATTCATTTGCAATGTTATATGCTGAGCCACTCAAAGCCATCTGCTAATGCAAAATTGTTAATGAACAGTGACACAGAGATACTTTTGCCAGGCATGATGTTTGTTTGTTTGTTTGTTTGTCTTTAAATATTGCACATATGTAATCCATACTGTTCAGTCAAATGCACTGTTGAGCTGATCAGCTCTTTGAAGCTCTGCATGATATGAATTTAAAATACTACAAATAAATGATTAGATTTGAGCATAAGGTGTCTCTGCAGAGATATACCAACTTCATTCTTTATGTATGCTTTCAAGAATAGAGCAAGTAATTTATTTGCAGGAAAAACTATTTTCCCTTTGTCAGACTCTTATTTATAACTGACCCACGCAGCTCAGCTACTGTTTCCTCTTAACAATTATGTCTTGACCGTAAGCCTAAAATGTGGCTGAATGCATAGCAAACCTTACCTTACTTCACACCTCCTTCATCCTACCTTATCAAAAAGCCACAGAATCACAGAACAGAGTGTTAAGGGTTGGAAGGGACCTAGAAGATCATCTAGTCCAACTCCACTGCCAGACCAGGATCACCTAGACCAAGACACCCAGGAACAGATCCAGGCGGCTCTTAAGTATCTCCAGAGATGGAGACTCCACAACCTCCCTGAGCAGCCCATTCCAGAGCTCTGTCACCCTCACTGAGAAAAAGTTATTCCTTGTGTTTACCCTAAACCTCTTGTGCTCCAACTTGCACCCATTGCCTCTTGTCCTGTCTTTGGATGACATTGAGAAAAGTCTGGCTCCATCCTCTCTACACTCACCCTTAACATATTGATAGACATTG
>VYZU01053835.1:0-14419 GCA_013401355.1 Ceyx cyanopectus | reverse complement strand
GAGTAGAGGGGAGGAGAACCTCTCTTGACCTGCTGGCCACAGTCCTCCTAATGCATCCCAGGATGCCATTGACCTTCTTGGCTAATGCAAGGGTGTATTGTTGGCTCATGGCCATCCCCCTGTCCACCAGGACCCCCAGGTCTCTTTCTCCAGAGCTGCTCTCCAATAGATCAGCCCCCAGCCTGTACTGATACACGGGGTTGTTCTTCCCCAGATGCAGAACTTACACTTAAGGAAGATGCTCCACTCCCTTAATCATGGTTTCTATCATTTAGTAGCTCTTCATTAATCCACCTCATGTCACACCTATGGAAGAGAAAAGCTTGGAAGACTTAGCCCCTGAACTGTGCTTGAAATCCTTTGTAGGTGCTGAGATGGCTGGAGTACAAGGTTTCAACCGGGAAAGACAAGAGAAGGTCAGAAAATGTAGAATGGTTGTCTTCTTAAATCACTTTAAGCTACTGTAAACTTACTGACTTCCATTAACTCAATGTCTCCTGAGAAGATAAATCTTCAAAGGAAGTGTGAAGCTCCTGTGGAGCCATAAAAATAGGAAAAGGAGGAGGCAACCTGATTTTTTTAGGACTGTAGGACTTGAAGCACCATGTAAGCCCATGATCCAGAGCCTGAGGTCATAAAGATCTGATTACAGTGTGGGGCTGGGAAAGGAGTTCAGTAATACTTACCTTTGTCAGTATTTTCTCTGAGGTTCAGTGCCATCAGAACATTAATATATGAATGGTCAGTTACACAAGGAGAAACCTGTCCTTCATTTAGGCCTACAGAGTGACTGTAAATTTTCAGCAACATAACAAGAATTGTAATCCTGCAGTGAGAGATGTGACCATTACATATATCAATGCCTTAATTTAAAAATGTTTGCAGAGAAAACTGTTTCAGGAATTCATATTATCATCTTGCTTATGATCCAAATAATATCTTAATTGCTCTTCATCAAAAATAAAAAGCAGGCAAAAAACTATGTAAATTTGAGAAAACTGTTTAAACCAGAAAAAGTATGATGGTTTCATTCTAAAAGTGAATATATATTTCAGTTGTTACTGAAAAAAATCTAAAATGTAGTTAATTCATAAGAAGGGCTGAGACGAGAATTTCTTTCAGCAAAAGTAATGGGAAATGTTAAACATGTTAAACATGTTAAAACATTGAAGATGTGAAGAAGTGTGGTGCTACTAATTTAAGAAGTCCCACCTTTTCTGTCCTTTTATATTAGTTTAAGACTTACCAGTATGATCAGTTATTTTACTTAGTAAGTAGGTGTGGCAGTGGTGACCTTTGATATTTCTGATCTGTGGAGGGATTGTTTTATGGAGGAAAAGGGTGGAGGTATCTGCTGTAAAATATCTTCAGATGATTTTTGGCATGATAAAATTATATATATATGAATATAAATTAAAACATTTCCCATTAAGTTTCCAGCATTTGTTTCTTATTGCCTCGCTGGTCCTTTGATTATTGAAGCAGCAAACTTCTGGGACCACTTGTACAAGACTGAACTGTGAAAAGTGATTTGTAAATGTTACCTCCTATAGTGTGGTCAGTTTTATATATTGCTCTTTTAAGTATGAAAGGTGTGTTAATCAGTTGTATTTCCTAAAGTTTCTTGTTGGAAATTATTTTTTTTACCTCCACGAGTGTTAATATTTTATCTGTGTATTAAAGATAGTAACTTCAGATAATATAGAAGCACTAAACCTGTGTTGCTGCAGGTAAGTATGTGCAGTAGTGTGAAAACAAAATAGTGGTTTCCCACTGTGGATTGCACCGTGGACTGAGAAAAGCAGATCCTGTTTCTGATTTTCAAAGATCTCTGACCTTTTCTGAAAAACGGTCTGCTTCTCGAATTGATAATTACATGAGGCTATGCCTGCTCCGTGGGGGTGAGAGAATGGGATGGGATGGTTCCAATGACCGAGTACTTTCCTGAGGCTGGGTGTTTGGTTGCCCCCCAGTGTTCGATGACATTACAGCACATCTCCAGAGCTGTGGAGATGCCTTTTCTCGTTTTCTAACCTCAGTCCTGTCCCTCTCCGTTTCATCCTACTGTGAAGTTTTCCTAGAGTGATGCACTGCTGCGGCTCAAGTTCTGTTTTTTTTGTGAGTACACAACGAAGGAAAATTACTTGTTACTTGCTGTAACCAACTATGTAATGCCAATGAAGGCACTGAGATGTGGACGTGTGGTGGTAGGAGCCCACCCACCAAGGATGTGCTTAGCATAAAACTCATGGTAGAATCTGGTCTTTGAAACCTTAAGTGTTAATGCCAAGAGTAGTGCAATCCTATAGTGCAGCCATCCCCACATTTGCTTGGCAGATGAATTTTTGTTGCATTGCTTCCCAACAGGTATGGTGCATTATCACACCCCATTGAGAGGACAATAGGCAGCATCAGGTCTTTGACACCTCTGTTTTCAGGGCGTGTCTTTGTCATATAAATTGCTAAGGAAGAGAAAAAACCATAGTGATTTGAGGAGCGACATGAGTTCCAGCAGGGATGCCTTTTGTTAAAGACTGGGAGCACTAGCCTGGAGTTTCATGACTGGCAGATCACCATATAAGTGCAAATGTATCTAAAATTATTTATTTTGCATTTCAATATTCAGATCAGATGATATTTTTTTTCCCTAAAATAAATGCTGGGTTGTTTTGCAATCTGCAGTTTAGCAGATTCAGGGGTTCTTAAGGGCTGAAGTACTTGTTTCTATAATAGGTACTGAAATTTCAACATAACAATCCCCAATATGTAGACCTTTAAGAAATATATCCCAAATATTATTAGATGGCCATAACATTGTAGAACATGGCAGTAAAACACCTTAAGTTAAAACTATGGTTATCTCTGAGACCTAGGAGTTTAACAAAGGATGGTATTAATTCTGAACAGGAAATTTGGGATATTGGAATATTTTACTTGGAATGACTTTAGATCACATGTGCTCAAAATAAAAGATTTCAGACTACATGTCTGAAAATGTAATCCCACATCTGAAATGCACATTAGATTGTTCTTTTCACTATTACTTCTGACAGTGCTGTAGCAACCCTGTTACCTTCAGTTCAGGAACTCATGAGTACCTCTCTATATACATCACTGGATTGGCCTATGGACAAGGCACTGGAGTTCAGCAGGAAATGTCTTCTGATAGGCAAGAGGAAGAGTATATTTCCTCAGAGCCCTCTCAGCTGTTTCAGCAGAAATAAAAAGCAGTAAAGACATTTTTGAGATTTGTTTATCACCACAAACATATAACAGATTATTCAAAACACAGTGGGAGATTGAGTGCACGAAGCTTTTAGAGGCTTTTCAGAATAAGTGTCAAGCAGGACAGACGTGCTGTCTCTACTGCAATGAAACAAAGACATATTCATAGGAATTTATTTGCCATCACAGAGAAAAACAGAATAGGGTTTTCTCTGACAATGACCTAACCCAAGTACCCTGTTCAGTGCAGTCACTAAGCAGGCTGGTTAGGCTATGTTGAGTCTGATTCTGAGCATCTTCAAAGACTCCACAGGCTCTCTGGGCAACCTATTTTAGTGCTTGACTACAGTTAACATAAAAAAGGCGGGGTTTTTTTCTTTCTTTTAGATTAAATTTATAATTTCAGTTCTTGCCTATTGCCTTTTCTCTGCTCCCTGGACAACACTGAAATGAGTCTAATTCTGTCTTCTGTGACCACCCACCCTCACCAAGTATTTACACACATTGATAAATTCTATCTGAACCTTTCAGCTCCAGGATCAACAACCCCAGATCTGTCAGCCTCTCCTCACATGTCAGGTGCTCCAAGCTGTCTGTCATACTGGAGCCTCACTTGTACTTGGGGAGCCCAGCACTGCAGATGTATCTCACCAGTGCTGAGCAGATAGGCGGATCACGTCCCTTCATCTGCCTAGCAAAGCCCAGGATGCTGTTGGATGCCTTTGCTGCAAAGGCCTATTGCTGCCTCATGTTCAACTTGCCCACCAGTATCGTCAGGTCCTTCACTGTAAAAATGCTTTCCACTCAATCAGCTACAGGCTGGGGTTACCCACACCAGGTGCAGGAACTTTGTATTTTGCTTTGTTGAACTGCCTGGAGTTCCTGTCAACCCATGTATCCATTGAGGACCCTTTGAATGGTGGCACAACCCTCTGGTATATCAGCCGCTCCTCCCACTTTTGTATCATTTGCAAACATGCTGAGATGCACTCTGTCCCATCATCCAGATCATTAATGAAGGTTTTTAACAGGACTGGCCTCAATGTTGATCTCTCTATTGATTGGAAACACCACCAGAAATAGTATCTCATTGTCCCAAGAAATGGATGAGGGAGAGAGTTGACAGCTGAGCGAGTTACCTTTATTTTGTTATATTCCATACTGAGTAGTCTGCAGTCCTCTCCTTTTTTTTTTTTTTTTTTNNNNTTTTTTTTTTTTTTTTTTTTTTTAATATATGCTCAGCCATCCCATGAGTCTTTATTTTACAGTTAAGACTCTGAGGCTATGCTTAATGTAGTCTGAGCATCCTGAAGGTATATGCAAATTCATAGGGATGTGAAGTAGACAGTACTAAGTAAAACAACTGCCTGTAACCAGTCTAAGGCATGTTGCCAGATACCGTTTAGCAATGGAATGAGTTCCTGCCCAGCCTTTTCTTGCAGATTTTGCCTCAACTGCTGCTGCACTGACTGATGCTGAGAACATACCCAGAGGAGATTCTTATAACTGCTTAATCATGATGAAAAGTTATTTTTAGTAAACCCTCAATGGATTAATCATGATTCTCTTTTGATGTGGGAAATATATAACCTGAAAACCTGGACATCCAAGCTCCCCATCTAATGTGCTTGAGCTGCACTGCATCCATACCTATGCCTGCTCCAGCTCAGGGGTACCGATTAGATCTCAGAGCTTCTACGCAGGCACTCAATTGAATAATCAAGTTTTAAAGCAGACAGTCGGTGAACAGGAATGAGGGGGACTGGATTTTTTTTTTTTTTACTGCTAAAGTGAGTGCCAGAATAATTCAAAGAGAATGTGAAGCTATATTTCTACTGAAGAGGCATTTCAAAGGGAAATCTGGAAATGCAATTGGAGTTATTACATTAAGAGCTAGGTTAGTTATTTGAATGGGGAGATACTGAAGTCCTTAAGCAATCAAAGTCAATGCCTAACGAGAATATCTGGGCTTTAAAAATTCTTACATTTGTCACTAGATGTCAGCCTGCACCTTCGGGTTCCTATCATTCTGCAACAATGTGCACCTCCCTACCACCATCCCACCGGGAATCTCCAACAGGAGGAGACAGGTCACAGAAATCTCAGGAAGAACTCTGTAAATACTGTTTTGTATCCTTCAGCTGTGTTTATTTTAGTCCACGAAAAGACAACTGTTACAAATGAAGACATGAACATCTGGAGGAAACAGGCAACCCATAGATACCCCGTAGGACTTCTTGTCATCATGTAGGCTCAAAGCTGGAAAGAGGCTCTGCTCGGGCCACAATGCCAGATGCTGTGTGCACATTCAGGGCAATTGGCCCTGCCTTGCACGGCAGCTGAAGCGGAGTTTCTCTCTGCTCATGCGCAACTGGAGCAGCGCTCTGCAGTGCTCTTTGGCTATGCTGGACACACACAGACCTGCAGAGCCTGAACTGCCAGTCCAGCCTCAACCATTACTTGGCCAGTTGCAGATAGGTTGTGCCTTCTTGTAGGCAGATTCATGGCCTACAACTGGTGGTTCAGTGGTTTAAGAGAAAGCTGCTCTCTTAAATCCAGTCCCTGCATAGTATTATCCTCTTTGGGTGATTTGCCAAATATAAGGTTTTTATGTTTTCAGTAATCAGATACATGGGGCTTCCACTAAGCATGGTATCTTGCCAATCAATATTGGCTATGGGCTAGCTATGGGTTGTTCTGAACATCATCTATTTTACTGTGCTGCTTTGCTGGCATAAAATTATGTTTACACTGACATCCACGAAAGCAGATAGGTTTTTTCATGCTGAGCACCACAGAGGATGTCTTTTAGGCAGTTTGCTATCTATCAAAATTCATTGTTTTAGACACCTGGATAGCTGTTTATGTAATGCATAATAATGCTTAAGCATCAGGATAGGGATTGAAATACCAACAAGCCAAGGAAGTAATTATGTTGTTCAAAAGCAAACAGTAAGAAGAGAGTCTGGCTTTAAGATTCATCCCCCTTTCTTAATTTAGGTACTTTCTCCTGGCCTACAGCGACACAATTAGATGTCTCTTAACTCTAGAGAAGTATTCATGGCATCCTTTTCTCACACAACAGTACAGCTATCTTCATCTGCTAGCACAGGCATTTGGAATTTCTCCCAGAACATGTGAACCATAATGTGTGTCTTAAAAATCTTTTAACACAGAGGCTGCTAGACTTACAGGTCTAAAAACCTCTCAGGCATGTTATACCGAAAATTAAACTGAACTGGACCTGGAAGCAAGTTAACCCTTGCTCTTAAAAAGGGGAGACCTAGAAACCCAGCCTGGATACAATTTCTTGTCTATATTTACAAGGAAAAAAAGTCTTGACACTTCCTCTTTGTGGCTCACACTCTAACAACTAAGCTGCAAGGTAGTGTTCAAGGGCCTGTTTTCCCTTTACAATCCAGCAATTGTGACAAACTCACACAACAGGGAACTGTTTCAAGCCAGAGGATTTAAGCACATTCATCAAGTAGCCAAGAGATTCAGTGATTCCCCAGAGGTGTGGAAGGGGAGAACCTGAGTTTCCTTGGCTGTGGACAAAAGCTTTGCTCACTTAGAGTTTCAAAAAGGAAAAGACCACAATCTGCACATGCATTGAAGGTGGGACAGGAGAAGTAGATCTAGATATAGATGCAAAGTGATGGGGGGGAAAGAGTTAAGTTTACAGCCCCTCCTAAGTTAGTGTGACCTGGCATGTGGTATTCTGTGTCAGGGTGCAGATTTGCCACCCTCACTTAGGATGTGTACCACAGCCATTCCTGACTGAGATCCCCATAAAGCACAGTGATAAGTAATACAGACTTAAGCAGATTTAGGTGTGCTCAGATGTAGTCTTCTAGGCACAAAAGAATCTTACTAGAAAAAAAAAATAAAGTACCTACAGACTTCAACTGGCAGCTAAGTCAGGATTTAAGAACTTAGAGGGGCATTTGCACAGTACCTAGATGCTCAAGTACTTCTATGGATATATTGGATTTCTTCAGTCTTTGCATCTGAATATGTCCATCAGTTGCTAGTTCACTTCTGCTGTTTTTCACCACTGGTTCATTTCTGCTGTATCTCCCGGTTAGCAAGAACTCAAGGCTATAGTAGAAGTCTCTTCTGCCTTGAAAAAAACAGAACAGCTTCTCCTTGCAAGTAGCAGAACCAGCTGCTTCCAGGCCAAATCTGATTTTTACAACAGGAGTTACTGACATGTACAGTAAGCATAAGAGAGTCTGCAAAGCAATTTTATAATTGCCACTAATGGCACTGCAATTTTCTCTGAACAGAAAGAGCAAGTTTGTTCCACATCAGTATTTAGAGGGGATAAACAATCCTTTGGGGTTTTTTTTAGCAGAGTTGGGCTGTTATTTGATGTAGGCTGCAGGGGAGGAAAATAGAGGGAGTTTCAATATTGTATTAATATATTCATCCCATATGCAGTGTTGGGGATTAGCAAACTTGTGTTTTGACAATATAACCAGAACTTCTGTATTTGAAAAGAAATATTTTGACCTTCCAATTTAAAATTATTTTTCCTTATAATTAAAAAAATAATTTAAAAATGAAACATATAATCTCTCCATAAAAAGTTTCACAGCTTAAAATCACATTTTTTTCATGCCCTTAAAAGTTCATTTCAGATCAACATCAAATTATTTATCAGGTATTTCTGTGGAACACAGTCTGGAACAGGCATTGTCCCCACCCTCCTCCAGGGTGCAAGAGCACTGAACTACAACTCAAGGGCTGCTCACACCAGGGAATTAAATCGGAGTTAATTGAAACACTGGCAAGTATTATTGCAGATCATTAACAAACACTTCAGCAGAACAAAACCCTTTGTGCTTGGTTTTAGCTGAACCCAGAAGTATCCCAGAGCAAGCAGCTTGAAGTGGTTATGACTTGTTTCTCTTTTTTAAATTTTTATTTACAGTTGTGTTGATTCCCTGGACTGGAACATAAACAGTCTGAAGCACAGCAAGAACAATGCCTGCAGCTTCAATACCCTGGGAGAGATGTCTTCCTTGCCACACACTGTTTGGGGCTCTGGGTTTCCTCCCCAACACTCGCCCCAGCCTGTAGAGAGGCTGACAAACATGATGTTAAGGGCTCCCACTGTCCCCCTTAAACCCAGGCAAAGCAACACCTCTCCGTAAAGCTGGAAGTCCTGTCCTTGGATTTCTCCTTGGCTGTCTGGTTTGCTTGGTAGCCTGGCAGCAGAAGGGGGGATGGAGAGAGCTGGAAAAGCAGATCCTGCACAGATCTGGAGGGGAGCACAGTGCTCCTTGTACCTGGGTCCCTAAGAGAGGGGCAAGGGACCAAGCCTGAATTAGCCTTGTGGCCCCTTGTTCTGGCTGTTCCCATCAGGGCAGGCATGAAATAGTATATAGGATGCCTGCCCTGTGCCCTCATTGGAGCCCAGAAAGCTGTTACCACAGCTAGGCTGGCATCATTTACAATATTATGCAGCAGTGAGAAAGCAGCCCATCTCCCACCCCTGCACAAACACACACACAGGGATGGGAGGAACACCGCTGAGGCCTCCCAGCCTTGCTCCACTCCATCCAGTCCCTCTCTTCCCTATGGTACCTTGCACATCCTGCATCCTCCCTGGCTGGAGTCCTGTCACCCCCCCCCCCCCCATCCCCCCGCCTCAGCTTCTCTTCCCCATGAGAGGTATAGGCACTAAAAAGCATCTCTTAGAGACACTCCAATCCCCAGTGCACCACCTTCTCCAGTCTGGGTGACATTTTAAAGACAATTTTCATCAATAAGCTTCAAAGAGCAGACACAACCCCAAAAGACCATCTTTTACATAAAAGCCTTAATTTACCCATCCCTCCTCCTCTTGTCCTACTTGGCATTCAAAATCCCAAGTCCACATCTTGTAAAGACCCCACAGTCCCACCCCCCCCAGAGACCCCAGCCCATCTCAGCAGTGCTGCTCCACAGAACTAGCAGGCAACAGGTCATAGCGGCTGCTGTACATGACCACCCCAGGGGGGTAGTAGGCCACCTCTGGCTGGACAGCTGCAGCAGGGGAAGAAGCAGTGACAGGGTGGACAGGCAACAATGCATGCAGGGCCTGCTCCTCCTGCTCAGGTTTGGTGGTGTCAGTGAAAGGACGCATGGTGGTAAGGGAAGGTGAGGTGATTCTCCAGAGGAGGCTCTTCAGTGCTTTGCGAAACTCCCTGCGCATGAGGCAGTAGAGGATGGGATTGAGGCAGCTGTTGGAGTGTGCCAGACACACACTGATGGGGAAGAGATACACTTGGGAGAGGAAGTACTCAGTGCTGAAGTGCACCACGTTGAGTTTGATGAGGATGCCCCATGTTGTGAGTGCCTGGTTAGGTAGCCAGCACAAGAAGAAAGACAGCACCACAATTGACACTGACTTAGTCACCTTGGAACGGCGCTTGGAGCTTGAGCCACTGCAGGTCCTTCCAACATGCTTGTCGCTGATGAAGCGCACCAGGAGCAAGTAGCAGAGGCTGATGACAGCCAGTGGCACAACAAAGCCCAGCATCACCTTCTGGATATGGTACAGACCCAGCCAGAACTGGGCATTGCTTCCTATGCCTTCAGGGAACTTGACGAGGCAGAGTACATCATCAAAGACTGTAGCCGTGGTGGAAAAAATAGCATGGGGCAGGGAAGCCAGGATAGCTGACAGCCAGATTAATGCACAAAGCCACTTAGCAGAGCAACAGCCACCCAGTGGGTCACCTCGCCGCTGATTCTTCAAGGCTGAAGCCACAGAGCGATATCGAGCTACACTCATGGCAGTGAGAAAGAAGACACTGGCATACATATTCATGGCTGTCACATATGAGACAATCTTACACATTGCTTTGCCAAAGAGCCAATTGAAGTCCAGTGCGTTCTCCACTGCCCAGAATGGCAAGGTTAGCACAAACTGGAAGTCAGTCACTGCCAGACTCGTAACAAAGAGGTTGATGGAGGACTTTCTCCAACCTTGTTTGCTTTTCATCAGGTAGAGCACCAGCAGGTTGCCCACCAGCCCCAGGGCACACACTACAGAGTACACCAGGGAGATGACAATCCGCACCACGTCGGAGCTGCCCCCCTGCATCCCGTCAGATCGCTCCAGGTTAATGTTCTTGAAGAGTTGCAGGAAGGACATGTTGCTCTTGTTACCCATCGAGGCGCCCTCCAGGAAACCCTGCAACGCGTCCCAGGACTCCCAGTCCGCTCCTTCCTTCATGCCGTCAGCTGGAGAGCAGGCACCGCGCTCGCAGGGCTCGCCCATCCCATGATCTCCCCAGACCCGCGAGACAGCAGCAACGAGCAGCCTCTCAGGGGGAGCGGGCTGCTGGCACGACGGGGACGACGTCTTTCGGGCTCGACAGATCCACACAGCTGGCGCGGATCCGCGCCGCGCCGTGGTTATATCCGCGCCGGCGGGACTGGGGCATGCGCGGTGAGGCGGCGGAGCTCTCCCGGGTGCTGAGAGCCGGTGGCCGCGCCCCCCGGACACCTCCCCCGGACACCGCCTCGGTCCCTCCGTACTTTCTCCGGGTTCATCCCCTTACTGCGCGCCGCAGTCATGTTCCGCCTGTCAGGCTGGGAACCAGGCGTGCGAACCAAGCGGTGGCGCGTTCCCGCGGGCTGACTTTGGCAAGTGCCCGACCCGAGGCGATGCGCTCCCCAGAGAAGTCCGTCCGGCGAGTCAGATCCTACGGAAAACACCCCGCCTTCCCTCCCGAGCTGAGGAAATGCTGGAATCATTGTTCAGCTGCAGGGCGAGTCCAAAACAACCTGCACTGCCCTGAGAAACCTTGGCACCAACCCCGGGCACCCCACAATGACCACATTCAAGATAGGGACCTATAAATACCTTTCCTATTTATCGGCAGACGGTGATTATCCCAGTTTCAAAATGAACTGCACGGAAAACGATGCAGCAAAGCCCGGCTGCCAGCAGCACGCAGTGCTCGGGAGATACCAAAAGTGGACTGCAGACGATTCCCCTGGAGGCAGAGAGGCGGCCGCGGGCTGCCAGCAGCCACCCGCCCGCAGGGGGCCCCGGAGCGCCGGGAAGAGGCGGTGGCCGGCACCGACCCGAGGAGTTCGGCAGCCGCCCCCGGCCTCACCCCTGCCTTGCACTGTGCCCGGAACTGACTTTCCCACCAAATTTGCGTCAGAAACATAAAGCAACCGATGGGACTGGGATCAGAGGCTTTCTTTCTCCTCTTCGGCTTTTAAATAAAATAAGCGTAGCATTTGAAAACGAAATAGATTCTAAACATACCTAAATAAAGCACTGTGAATCAGACATCTGGGGAAGATGAATTAAATGTTTAACAATGAATTATTTCTTTATAGTCTTTAAACTGATTTATTGTATTGAAATTCCTGAAAAGACATCGTTGCATGTGCCATTTGTTGCCAGCAGTCCAGTCATCACTCTGGTTTATACCTACAGTGAAAAGTCATCAGCCAGTTTGTGAGAGTGCTAAGGGGCAACAGAAGTTATTAGGAAGTTTTATCCATGGTTCAAATTGTGAATAGCGAGGCTACAACTTACTGGAATTAGCAATACAATGATCTGGGAAGGCTTAGCCTCCAGATGACTTGCTACACTAAATAACATGGTACTAGAACAAAACAAGAAAAACTGAAATAATGGGCCTTCAAAAGGCTGACTGCAGCAGGCCTTGAGAATAGGAGTCTTCACATTTCTTCTCCACTTTCTCCAAATTAAGGATTTTTTTAAATAGGCTTACAGATTTCTTAACCCCTGACTAGGGTTGCATTGTCATGTCATGTTCAATAGTAGGGCATTAAGTTGCATCCCTTAGCTTGCTGAAAGAAAAGTTTCCCAGAGTCTCTCACCCAAAGTACACCATCCTTGCAGTGACACCTAACAACCACACCATCCTCACTGGTGTTACACAGCCAACTGTAAAACAGTACCGGCAGAAAAGAGAGACGTGGATTCTTCAGCTCCAGAAGTGCAACAACCATGTATGCAAGCAAAGTGAAAATGATGAGTTTTAATCAGAGCTGTACCACTTCAAATGTTCTGCAAATGGTACAAGAGGTGAAGTGCCTTGCAGCCCTCAGCAGCACAGGCTGCCTTGGCACTAGTGTCAGCACTTACTCAAAATGAAGCTCAGTAAAATATTTGAAATAAGTTCTTGTTCTATTCCTACCTTCTCCTTAGTCCTTCCACTGTTATCCCATGAGGAAAATACCATCTGTAACAGAGCCATGCAGAGACTATGACACATTCACTTACTAAATCACTAGAGGGATGGACACTGCAGAAATGGTTTTCCAGACTGAATTCTGCCCCATTCTGACCACATTACTACCTCCATACCTGATTTTAAGTATTTCATTGGAAAAATTGCAGAAACTGCGTCTTGCATGAAATAATTTCTTCTAGCATTTTAATATTTTCCTGCTTGGTGTATCTTATTGCTATACTGTGGAGCCTAAACACCAATAAATATTCAGAAAGGGCAGCAGTTGGGGGGTAATTACATCTGAGGATATATTGGGTTTCTTTTGTTAGTCACCCAGAGAAAGCAATACACTGTGAACTTTGCAAGAACACTGGTTGTAGATTTTGAAGTCAGGGCTGCAAGTGTGAATAGTTCGTCCAGGTTTTTTACTCATATTCTGACCAGATAAATTCCTTTTCAGTCTTTGCTGGTTTCCTTTTTCTTTCATCATTCTTCATCTCAGAGAAGTTTTAGAGGCAGGTAAGAGAACTTTTTAAAACTTAGATGAATAATAAAAAAAAATTTAAAAAATTACTGAATANCTTCTCATTATTAAAGTCACGGTATAATTGGTGTTACTGACTTAGTCTTTTTGAAAAGATTGTTCAGCCTGGAGAAGAGAAGGCTCTGGGAAGACCTTATAGCAGCATTACAGTACTTAAAGTCAGTCAGCAGAAAAGATGGGGAGGGACTCTTCATCAGGGAGTTTAGTGATAGGACAAGGGGTAACAGCTTTAAACTGAAAGATTTAGGTTGGATGTAAGGAAGTTCTGCACTGTGAGAATGGTGAGATGCTGGAACAAATTGACCCAAGCAGCTGTGGATGTCCTCCATTTGGGGCCAGGTTGGGTAGGCTAGGATGATGCATCAACAACCTCATCTAGTGGAAAGTGACCCTGCCCATGGCAGAGGGGTTGAAACTCAATTATCTTGAAGGTGCCCTTCCAAGTCATTCTATGAAACTGTAAGGAACTTGTTGGGCGTAGGCTTTTGGGATATATTCCAGTGGTAAAGGGGAAATAAAGGCTAATTTTACTTTGGAAATCTCAAACAGAGTCTGTAAATTTTTGTAAGAGGTTTTGGGGGGTTTATTTAGTACTATGCTAAATCCATGGAGCTAACTAAGGTTGCTAGTTTACCTTCAGAAAGCATCAATCTGTAGTGTAAACTTATAAAAAGCTTGCAGCAGTTCAGACCACCAACAGAAGCTGCCCATTGATTTCAACTATATTGTATTAGAGATAAAAGTGTCCCTGCAGGTAATTCTTGAAGAGCTTTTAAAAATGTTTCAAAGAAATATGCCAAATAAATACCTACTGAAAATATTTTTCCTTCAAATTACCTGGAAGGTTCTATACCATTTTTCACTCCCTTTACAGATCTTACACACAAATGAAAGATTGGTGATGATTTCAATAGTGACTGGACCAGCTGTATGCTGTTCTGAAATGTTTTGGAGAGGGTGATGAGGCTCCATTTTCAATACAAAAGTAATTTTTGTAGTTTAAATCAGGTTTTGAAATACTGAATGTATCACTATTTTAGATACAGGAACATGGAACATGGGCATTTTTGCAGGAGCAAGGGAGTTTTTTTTTTAGCTTTTTCTGTCTGACACTGAAGCAGCAAAACATTGCAGTAAAACTCTTGAACGGATTTCATTAAAAAGAGTTACTAATGTGTTACTTAAATGGGCTTTATATTGTTTCTAAATGTTGAATTCTTGCCATTGAATTCTGCTTTATGAATAATTATTTTTATGACATTTTCTTATTAAAACAACATTTTGGAGCAAAAGAAGGAAAGGGAAATAGGAAAAAAAAGAACTTCTAGTATTTTTTTTATTGTCTCAGTTCTAATTTCTGGAACCCATATTGTCTCCCTTTGGCATTTTATGAACTCAGGGCAACAATCTCATGCTTTGGGCTTGACTCAGATGG
>VYZU01053834.1:8383-41629 GCA_013401355.1 Ceyx cyanopectus | reverse complement strand
GAAAAACAAAGGACTTTTTTTTTCTAGTCTATCTTTCTGTTTGGTACATGATAAATTGTCATTAATGTAGAAATTCTCTATATGAGCCATACAACAACATCAAGGGGTTCCACCATTTTACATTAACCTTTTTCTTTATGGAGACAGAACTCCATTAACAAGCTCTCCAGTCGTACCACAATTAATTTCTCCAGCTTCTCATGCCTTAGACCTTGTGCTCCTCCCCAGTTCTGAAGCCTTGTCCAGGGAGCTTAAGGACTTTGTGACCCAGAACTCCCTCTGAAACAGCAAAACCATCTGCATCTCCCACAGAACTTCAGCTGCAAGACAGGACATGGGTCGCAAAATTATTACAAATGAGACTTAGATTTTTAATAAAGTGCAAGATCAGATGATTCAAGTGTGGCTTCAGTTCCTAGTGCAGAGGTTTTGCAAGGCAGGCTGTAATGGACAGGCTCATTTTCTGCTCGGGGAGACTAAGCCCACATTGACACTTAATGCAAAAAATTGTTACACCTGCCTGATGTCAATCTCCTCCTGTGTCAAACAGCCTGAGCACTTGATGTTGAAATCTGACCCTAATTACTAAACCATAAACTATTCTATCCCACTTTTCCCTCCCTAAGGGACAAGAGCTCTCTGACATCACCCCATCTTCTTCCTTTACTTCTTGTATTCTCTTCCCCATGGCTGAGTTGATACTTCAGCTCAGGTGAGCCTTTGACAATTTAAGGCTGATTTTTTTCACATTCAGCACTGAGCTCCCTATTAACATCACTGACTTCAAGACAGTAACTTGAGCTTCCACCAAAACTCCTTGCATGGAAGGAAAGCTCCTGCAGACCAGCTGCCCTCACGAAGTGTAACAGCATGAAAGCACTGACTGCTTTTGCAAACCTTACAATGATTTTATCAACTATTACCATTCCAGCGATCATATATTTTGCATATAAATGAGATAGTTAAAATGTGTTAAATTGGTTAGGAACCATAAAGTGACACTGGAACTTTTTAAATTAAAGATATAGTGAACCTAACTACCTTCCACACTAATGACAAGGCTAACAGGATGGTTTTTAGCTGTAAAATTGGAAACTATGGAAGAAGTGGCTGAAATTATCATAGTTGAGCACTGAAGTCAGGTTGTGATGAATATTTGCTGTACCAAATAATAAAAATTATTTCTTCCAGACCGTTAAATACATTTGCAAATATTCAAGAGAAGTTTCCCCCTGACAATTTCAGAAATTTAGTTTTAGCATTTTGCATAGTTTCTATACTAAATACCATTCCTAGAACAAAAGTGCTTGTATTATATATAAATCATCTCTGTCTGCATGTTCTTTAACCTATTTTCTTTTTAAGCTGTTAAGAAGTAATGCTAGACACAAACCCTCTCAAACATATTATGTCTGGTCTATAGTATTTCACAAGGGAAAACAAGTTTCATATTGTCTTTTCAATCACTTATGCTCCTGGGATTACACAGACTGCGTATTGTGACTTACACTTCTCCAGCCAATTGTCTGGGTCTGTAACATGCATCTGCTCAGGGACTGTCTTCAGCCACATGAACTCTGTACAAACAAAATGTGTGGTTCTTGGTCTTAAATTCTCATGCATGGTGTATTGCTAAAACCAATTTCTGATTGTGCTTCAACATTAATATTCGTGTCTTTGTCATATTACTAAGTTCCATACACCCCCTGCAGTTGTCAGTTAACATTCCTACTGAATTTTGTCAAATTTCAAGACAGAAATTATGTCATACAATAAACAGGGTAGTTCTCAAAGAGCATATCAGAGAAAGGGAAGACATTACAAAGTCTTTCATCAAGATATTTTCCTTTAGCAGCAAGTCTTCAAGTTACAGGAAAGATCCCCCTGCAAAGGATACTCTTTATTTTCTAATATCATAAAGCTTTAAAAAACTTTTTTGGGGAAAAGTTAACATAGTAAGATAAAATGTTACATTTTAATAATTTCATATTTTATTGATAATATGCTCCACCTGGAAAGGGAAGGTTAATTAAAAGAACTGAGACAACTTTCACTCTCTTATTTTTGAAGCCTTGGTACTAAGCTGATGATTTCTCCTAGCAGGTACCTTTTGGTTAGTGTCTTGAACCAATCTTTGCATTCAGCAAAGTACAGCCACTGGAAAGCCATAATTCTTCAAGATACTGCACTGGGACCAGATGTCCCTCAGCAAACTTAATTTTCTAGATGAATCTAGAACTGAAGAAATAAGCCTTCTTTGCTGGGGTGGGGGGCACTCCTAAATCATTATTTCTTTATATTTTACAATATTTTAAAACATGGAATGCCTCTTTGTACTGTGATTTCACAGTTTCAGTGTGTACTACCTGGCACGCCAGCTGGCTGCTTTAACATTATTTCACTTTTTACTTTCATTATATAGACCAACTTGGCAAGTGCAAGACAAAGCAGATGCCAACAATGTGGCTTATACAACTGGGAAACTATGTT
Organism: Ceyx cyanopectus; assembly: GCA_013401355.1. Taxonomy (NCBI): domain Eukaryota; kingdom Metazoa; phylum Chordata; class Aves; order Coraciiformes; family Alcedinidae; genus Ceyx; species Ceyx cyanopectus. The sequence continues at coordinate 39,139 of VYZU01053834.1, read as the reverse complement.
TTCACACTGATTACCCTGTTCTGCAGCATCCACCTGGGGTAAGGTGAATCTACTGTATTTTTCACAACACAGGAGGCGAAAGGGAAACGTTCCTATAGTTTGAAATATGGTTAGTGATCAGTGCCTGAATTTTGTCTTAAAAGAGCCATGTAAAAAAACCCAGTGCCTTAACCTGCATTTAACAATCTATATATACATGGATATACAATATACATATTATAATGTAACTTCTGCATAACAAGCCCATTACATATCCCATAATTTTGGAATTAAATTGAATTCACAAAGCACTGAGAGTATTATCATATGAAAACCATTAGTGTTTGTGATTTTGAAACTGCTTTCATTATATTCAAAGAGGTGTCTAAATGCTATAGTCAAGTTGAAATGTTTTAAGGGTTCATCTGTTCACCTGAGGAGGAGAACATATTAGAATAAATATGATTAAGATGTTTTATTCTGTTTTCTGTGAATTGACAGAAGTTAGATACTTATTTGACCTTTCATAATAGACAAAAAAAGGAACATTTCTGTAAAGCTGGACAACGACCACAGAAAATATGTCTTCCCAAGTCATAATTCACCAGAGAACCAGAAAGTAGTAGGAATAGGTACAAAAGAACAAAGACAAACCTGGAAAAGTTTTAATCTATAAAACTTACTCTAATATTGCGGAGTGGTTTGCATCAGGTATTTCTACAATGAAACAAAAACGTAATGTGGTTTGTCCACAAGCAACTACAAAATACTTCAGACTAATGTCACCTTTTAAAATAATTTCTTGTGGTCTGAGAAATAATTCACCATGGTGGAAGGTAAAGGTGAACACTGTTACTAGTGGTATAGCACATATTTTGTGTCATTTTGTGTCATGAATGATTACACTGTGTGTTATCTCTAGTGCCACAAGGAGTCTGACTGCCTGTGTAAGCAGCTCATATTTACAATGGTGCTACCAAGAGCCCAGTTTAGGCTTTCTGCTCTCTCTTATGCCTTGGCAATTTCAGTGTGAAGTGATATGAAACTGTCTTAATCCTACTTTATCATAGAGACATTGGGTCCATTGCCTCCTATAACAGCCACCTTTTCCCCTCTGTGAACAAATGATTCACAGCAACTTTTGTTTCTGCAAGAGAAAGCTAATCCTCCTTGTTGAGATAAAACCAAAATACATTTAAAATTATATGACTGCTGCAAAGAGAGACTCAAAGCAAAGAAGTGAGAGCAGAGCTTTGCAGTTGACTCGCAAGTTACAAGCATTAAAAGATATCCCAAGTGAGTTGGATTTCTGAACATGCTACTTTTAACTTTCTGCCTTTGTGACAGTAGTGGCTGAGTTCTGTGAAGCTGCAGTAATGAGAACTCAGTCTTTCACTGCAAAAAAACAGAGTTACAGATATGAGGGAACTGATACTAATAAACTGTTAAATATGCAAGCTAATTCTTTTTGTAATGAGGTGTTAATTCATTCCAGGTCCAGTTTCTCCACTGTATAAAACAAACAGCTGCAGGAGGTGAAAGTGAAGTTGTAGATGGATTTTACGTATGCAACAAGCTGAAGAAACAAAATCCTCAGGCGTATCAGATTCTGTCCTCTACTGCTGTAGACTATACAGATATTGGGATTGACTACTGTGAGTTTGCTGTGCAGTGCAAACAAAGGATTATAGAGTGAGTAGTTTCAACATCGACAAATCAAAACCCTGTTGTATGGCGAGTGCATGTTAGCATGAGAAGGTCGGCTCCTGCCACCTTGTGGGGGAACACTGGTTTTACTCGGTCTGTAGTTGGTTTCGTGTTCTGGGGTGGAGTTTATTCTCTTTTTTTTGCCAGTATATGACTTGTTCTGTGCTTATACCACCACAACATAGTTTCCCTTATTTGGTTTTGTCACACACCAGCAAGAAGTGGTGGGAGTTAGAGCAGATCCCAGGTGTAGACACAGGGAAAAATCATCTGAGTCTGTTACTAAATTCCAGCCCATGTACTCTGTGTCATGCCAAAGACAGGCCATAATTTGAAGCGTTTAGATTAAAAACTATATATAATCAAAAGATCAAATGACAATGTTATTGATATCTTCTGAATTTTAAAAGTTTATTATTCTACAATTGAAGAGTATAGAATATAGTTTTTTAAGCAAGTTAAGTGTCTACACTTTCTTCTGATCATCTCTTTTCCAAGTTAGGCTTAATTATGACAATCCAACTCAATAGCAATCTGAATTTCACTATAGAAACATACTGAAATTCCAGCAGGAGAGTTTAACCATCTTAAAATGTTTCAGTATCAACACAATACATTCCTTTTCCTTTCCTTCTCTGTTTCATAGCGTGGATTCCAGAGGCCAAGCAGTTCGCATCAATTATAATAATGCAACAAGAGACACAGTGTTTGACATACCAGCTGAAAAAGTGAGGCCGTTTTATGCAGCTCTAAAGGAATTTGATGATTTATTAAATAGTGCAGAACACAAGTTTACTTATAAGCTGAAACCAGGTCAGTAAGTTGCTTCTTTTTGCAATGATTTTTCATGGCTTTCCTAATGGTCAAAACACTTGAGCATTGTTAGCACTGGTACTGAGAAAAAATGTCAGTCCTTATTATTATTTTCCTCCAGAAAAAAAAATTCATCCTTACACTCATCTCATAGATTTATTTTGCTATTGGAAATCTATAGAAAAAAAAAAAGGCAGGGGGACAATAAAGTCTATCAGATAGGCAAATGTATCTTTACACTACATTAAAAGCCCATAGCATATAGGAAACTATAACTTGTCATGTTCATCACAGAACCACTGAAATTCCTTGCTAGGAAAAGACCTTTAAGATCATCTAGTCCAATCATTTACCCAACACTGAGAAGACCTTGACTAAACCATATCCCTCACCACTACATCTATACAACTAAATATCTCCAGGGATGGGAATTCAACCATTTCCCCAGGCAAGCCATTCCAGTGCCTGATAACCCACCACTCTGTAAAGAAATGATTCCTCTTGTCTAATAGAAACTTCCCTTGGTGCAACTTAAGGCCATTTCATTTTGTTCTATCACTTGTTATTTTGGAAATCCAATCGACCCCCACCTCTCTAAAACCTCCTCTCAGGTAGTTGTGGAGAGCAATAAGGTTCTCCCTTGAGCCTCCTCTTCTCCAAGGTAAACAACCCCAGTAGCACCACAGATGGGAGATACCATGCTGGACTGCTGTGACATCCCAGTTCCATGTCAGTTTATTAAATAATACACAGTCACATACTTGCTCCTCTGCTTCATTTGCAGAGTATGGACATTAAGCCAAANTTCCCCTCTGTGAACAAATGATTCACAGCAACTTTTGTTTCTGCAAGAGAAAGCTAATCCTCCTTGTTGAGATAAAACCAAAATACATTTAAAATTATATGACTGCTGCAAAGAGAGACTCAAAGCAAAGAAGTGAGAGCAGAGCTTTGCAGTTGACTCGCAAGTTACAAGCATTAAAAGATATCCCAAGTGAGTTGGATTTCTGAACATGCTACTTTTAACTTTCTGCCTTTGTGACAGTAGTGGCTGAGTTCTGTGAAGCTGCAGTAATGAGAACTCAGTCTTTCACTGCAAAAAAACAGAGTTACAGATATGAGGGAACTGATACTAATAAACTGTTAAATATGCAAGCTAATTCTTTTTGTAATGAGGTGTTAATTCATTCCAGGTCCAGTTTCTCCACTGTATAAAACAAACAGCTGCAGGAGGTGAAAGTGAAGTTGTAGATGGATTTTACGTATGCAACAAGCTGAAGAAACAAAATCCTCAGGCGTATCAGATTCTGTCCTCTACTGCTGTAGACTATACAGATATTGGGATTGACTACTGTGAGTTTGCTGTGCAGTGCAAACAAAGGATTATAGAGTGAGTAGTTTCAACATCGACAAATCAAAACCCTGTTGTATGGCGAGTGCATGTTAGCATGAGAAGGTCGGCTCCTGCCACCTTGTGGGGGAACACTGGTTTTACTCGGTCTGTAGTTGGTTTCGTGTTCTGGGGTGGAGTTTATTCTCTTTTTTTTGCCAGTATATGACTTGTTCTGTGCTTATACCACCACAACATAGTTTCCCTTATTTGGTTTTGTCACACACCAGCAAGAAGTGGTGGGAGTTAGAGCAGATCCCAGGTGTAGACACAGGGAAAAATCATCTGAGTCTGTTACTAAATTCCAGCCCATGTACTCTGTGTCATGCCAAAGACAGGCCATAATTTGAAGCGTTTAGATTAAAAACTATATATAATCAAAAGATCAAATGACAATGTTATTGATATCTTCTGAATTTTAAAAGTTTATTATTCTACAATTGAAGAGTATAGAATATAGTTTTTTAAGCAAGTTAAGTGTCTACACTTTCTTCTGATCATCTCTTTTCCAAGTTAGGCTTAATTATGACAATCCAACTCAATAGCAATCTGAATTTCACTATAGAAACATACTGAAATTCCAGCAGGAGAGTTTAACCATCTTAAAATGTTTCAGTATCAACACAATACATTCCTTTTCCTTTCCTTCTCTGTTTCATAGCGTGGATTCCAGAGGCCAAGCAGTTCGCATCAATTATAATAATGCAACAAGAGACACAGTGTTTGACATACCAGCTGAAAAAGTGAGGCCGTTTTATGCAGCTCTAAAGGAATTTGATGATTTATTAAATAGTGCAGAACACAAGTTTACTTATAAGCTGAAACCAGGTCAGTAAGTTGCTTCTTTTTGCAATGATTTTTCATGGCTTTCCTAATGGTCAAAACACTTGAGCATTGTTAGCACTGGTACTGAGAAAAAATGTCAGTCCTTATTATTATTTTCCTCCAGAAAAAAAAATTCATCCTTACACTCATCTCATAGATTTATTTTGCTATTGGAAATCTATAGAAAAAAAAAAAGGCAGGGGGACAATAAAGTCTATCAGATAGGCAAATGTATCTTTACACTACATTAAAAGCCCATAGCATATAGGAAACTATAACTTGTCATGTTCATCACAGAACCACTGAAATTCCTTGCTAGGAAAAGACCTTTAAGATCATCTAGTCCAATCATTTACCCAACACTGAGAAGACCTTGACTAAACCATATCCCTCACCACTACATCTATACAACTAAATATCTCCAGGGATGGGAATTCAACCATTTCCCCAGGCAAGCCATTCCAGTGCCTGATAACCCACCACTCTGTAAAGAAATGATTCCTCTTGTCTAATAGAAACTTCCCTTGGTGCAACTTAAGGCCATTTCATTTTGTTCTATCACTTGTTATTTTGGAAATCCAATCGACCCCCACCTCTCTAAAACCTCCTCTCAGGTAGTTGTGGAGAGCAATAAGGTTCTCCCTTGAGCCTCCTCTTCTCCAAGGTAAACAACCCCAGTAGCACCACAGATGGGAGATACCATGCTGGACTGCTGTGACATCCCAGTTCCATGTCAGTTTATTAAATAATACACAGTCACATACTTGCTCCTCTGCTTCATTTGCAGAGTATGGACATTAAGCCAAATGATCTATCTCTCTTAATGACATTGTAATTTGTTACTGGAACATTTCCCAAGGACTGCAGGAATTGCAGAACATCTCAAAGATGACAGAGATACATAATGTGTACAACACTGAAGGGAACTGAACTGCCACGGGGAATTTGGTTACTGTCTTTGCCTAGACTCTGAACGCCAGAGCAATGCTGAATGAATTACCAAGGGCCACTGCTGCTGAGCAGCTTTTTCTGGGTGGGCTATGCAAGGCATCTGGAGGCAGATTTGCAGAAGCACTAAGTGCTCTAAACTTCAGCTAGAGTTGTACAGGGCTGTACATGAAAATTAATGTAAAACATGCTGAAAAAAACACCCTTTACTCTTTAAAAGTCAGTCTATGCATATATTTAACTACTTTGTCCTTAATCTTTGTTCTTTCATTCCCCAGCTATAAAATAAAGATATAAATAGTCCCTCATTTCTCAGAAGATGTTACAGAAGTAAATTCATTAGTGTATCTGACTGTCTCATATATTATGATGCTGGTGGCTTTAAAATGTCTACAAGGAAATTAATCTCTATTGGGAATATGCAATAAAATAATTTATAAGATCAAATAATAAATGGCAAAACCAAGAATTTAACATTATATTAGTACCATCCATTGTACCATTTATGCACCCAATGATAGTAGAGGAGAGAAGGAAAAAAGACTGTGTTTACTTAATTAGATATTTATAACGGTGGCACACAAGGGAGAAAAAATAAAATAGCATTCTAGCTTTATGTGGCTTTGTTCTCACAAAATTATGTTAATAGGGACAGCAATGCAGAATGAGTAGAGTATAAAATGTAGCAGACAAGTAAAAATCATCCCTGTGGGTTTCACCCTCTTTATCCTTCCTGTGGATTTGCTGTAGTAGCCTTTCTCCTCATGACCTGCTTTTCTTAGCAGGGACTCCCCTACCATTCCACTTTTTAACTCCTGGTTATACAAGAAAAGAAGCAGAGGACAAAATAGATCTGTCCTCTGTGAGAATTATCAGCTGAATTAAAATTACTCTGTCATCACTGTGTATCTCCAGCCAGGCTAATAGAAATTATTTCTCCCTAACCAGGAATCAACATATTACACGTTGTGTGATCTCTTTCTAGGAGACATCGTGACGTTTGATAACTGGCGTGTGCTTCATGGTCGCCAGAGTTACTCGTCGGGATCAGAAGTGACTCGCCACCTGGAAGGGGCCTATGCAGACTGGGACGTGGTCATGTCAAGGCTCCGTCTCCTCAGGAAGAAGGTCTTGAATAGGGACTGAGCTTTCTTCTAACTACAATGAGATAAACCTAGATTGTCTAACCTCAACAGCATCAACAAAATTTTGAAATTGCATTTTCTTTTCAGAAATTAATATGTTTCAGTTCTGTAAGCTAAGAATCTGTTGTTCATAACAATTTAAGATTTTTCTGTGCCCCTGGTCTTTCAATCTATAAAATGCACCTCTGTCAGTTTATTTGCTTTTTAAAAGCAGTGTGCAAAATTGCTTGAAAGATAATATCTTTCTGGGCTGACTGGGTATCACCATGCCTGCCTCTACAAATATACCTGCCCTACCTAGAAATCTTGAACGGCAGCATCAATAAAGAACTTGCAGTATTATTTACTAAAGGTTTTCTATGAACAGCACTTTCCTCTATTTTCAGAGAGGCATTTTGTATTACATAAATCATAACTAAAATTAATTATCAAAATAAACAACCACTCTTTTGGAGTTATCTTTATATAAACACCTTTCTAGGTAGGATACTTTGATACATCATCTCACTCAACAGGTGGTGTATTCTGTATATTGTGATGTACACATGATAACTATCATAGCCACAAATAATTTTTCTCACATTTCTAAGACTATCCACACCTTCCTAAACTGTCCTCATGTCCCCCAAATATGTAGCATCAGTGTTAAATACATAACATAGTTGGGTTGTTTTTTTTTAAGGCAGCTTTGAAGATCACTGGCATGTGCACAAGCAGGAATGGCATGTGTAGGAATGTTGTGGCTCCAGGTTCCCAACAGCACAAGTGCCTTGCTTGCATGCAATTTGCGCATATAAATCCTTTAGTATTACATATAAGCATAATTGAAGCTACCATATATTCTGTGAAGTATTTAATGCAAATAATGTAAAAATAATGGTCAGAACTATTCAGCAGTGGAAAGGTGAGGTCCTGCACAAACAAAACCTAATCCCTGCAATGCCTCCATAAGCTATGGCACAATATCCCAATTTAACTGTGAAGGGTCACAATACCCACACAAACATAATGCACAATCAAAACTGTTCTGGCTGTAAATGCTCTTTTAGCCATACTGGGAAAAGAGTATTTCTGTAACTACCTGCAAAGTGGATATCCTGCTGCTGTCCCAGGGTCACATCATGCCAGCATCTTTTTTAAAAGGGTTCCCACTTGAATTGATGGTGGAGTAAAAGATGAGAAAACATTAAGGCCAACAGATTCAGCTCTGCAGGAGTGGGAAATGCAGATGCAAGATGCTCCATAACACTCATTTGATATCTCTGTGCAAAAAGACATTTAGTGATGAAGCTCATGTTCCACTGGTACTTTCAGGTTTATTTGCTGTATTCATTTTATTGTAAGTTGGAGAAGCAATTATTCTCATTAAAATAATGATCACTCTGTGACTGATTCTTCCTTATTCTAAAATACATTGTTTCTCATTTATTGTACAAGTTGACAAGAGTATAGAGCACATACTGCTGCTTAAGACCCACAATCTGTAAATTCAAAGCAAATTAAATGCAGCCTTTCATCGCATGTGCAATATATTACTCCTGGAAAATATGTATTTCTTCTGTGCTGTGTTTTTCTCTGGCACAAATCAGAGAAAGTACTTGGTGATCTTGTCTCAAATACTCCCCAAAGCAAATGAGTTTTTATTCTAATCTACACATTCATAAAGCTGTCAGTTTAGGGCAAGTTCACATTTGAAAGTTTCATGTTGGAAACTTGAAATCACTTTTGGTAAAAGCTTATATAATAATTATATTTTATACACACATTTTAAACTTCAAGCAAAAGATCCTTCCACCTTGTTATGCCAGTACAGTAGCACCAAAAAAAAAAAAAGACTGAGATGCAGAAGGTGCACAGATCCTCCTTTAAAACAAACAAAAAACCCCTACTAAACAAAAAATTCCATCCCACAACAAAAAAAGAAAATGAATCACAATTGCTCATACAAAGTTTATTTTTTCTATACAACATCTGATAAAGTTCAGAAGAGGAAATTGCCAGGGCACTAGTAACATCACTAAAGAAAATAGCATCAAACTTTAACCGAAGCATGGATGAACCAATCTTATTTTTGGACATGGGACAATGTATAAGAGAAGGGAGTGAAGGCATTTTGCAGCAACTCTTTCCACCCTAGTACTGTAAGAACCAAACTGTGGGCAGGAGGTGTACTACAGCTCTTGGGGGCAAAATGAAGGGGAGAGGCACATCTGCCAGTCTGCTGCAACATCTCCTGCAGGACAGTGCTGGGGAACAAGAAAAGCAGCTGGAGCAACAGACCAGCTACTGTTTTCCACAGCTACTTAAAAGGATCTTCAGCAGAGCCACAGCAATTCAGAGTGGCCCCAAGGCTGCTCTGTGTTGTGTCAAGGGCATCTGGTCAACCAAAGGATTAGGAACTGCTTTGGGCTATTCTGCAGGGTATGACCTGGTTCAGCTAGCAAAATGTACTTGAAGTAAAATGTTATGCATTTTTGATCACTTTTTTTTTTTTTTTTTTTAATATGTAAAAGTTCCTAAAAGCTTTAAAGCAGGCAGTGGATTTTCTCTGTTGCCTTGCCACAATACATGCCTTTCCCTATTAGCTCAAGCGAAACAAGGCAGGAGGTCTAAACATGTGGCTAGCAGAATGTGGTTTCTCCATCATCCTCTCTTTCCAAGCAGTCGTTTAGATCAATAACTGCTCGTGTTGGCAATAATCAAGCTATGCATCTCTTTCAAGTTATTTCTGGAAGCATTCAAAGCAGCAAAGATCACAGAGTAATGGACACGGAGAAGATACAGCATTTCAGAATACGTCATAATCGATTTCTGAAATCCTGACCTGCTTTTTTTCTTTAATCAAAAAGGAATGTCACAAAACTATGCTAAGGGCCATATAATGCCCTTGAAAGGAAGTAGGCGAGGAGCAGGCTGCTGCAGCAGGCTCTGCAGCAAGATACCTTTGGAACACTGCTCATAACAAAGGAGCTGCTTAACTCCATACAGCACATCTAGAAATCACCAGGAGAAAACCCTCTCATTTCTAACCCCCCAGACCATAGCTGTCCCCAGTCTGTCTTCAATACCCTGTCCATGACTGAAGTTTTTCCACACTGCTCCTTTGCAACTTTGTGTTCACTTTACCAAGTAAATACAGTAGACTAGGGCAGGTAGGAGGAAAACCCTCCCCATTCATTTTCTTGGCTCTTCTACAAGATTGCCAAGAAAAACAAACACTACACAGACAGATCGCATGATATATGTTTTTTGGCAACTGCAAAGTCTTAGAAAGCCTTTCCCATTTCCTCGACACCACATGGTGGTGGTTCTCTTGCAGGCACGTCTTGTAAGGAAACTAAGACGGTTCTGTGTGTTGTATTTTCAGCTTCTCTTTGACTTCATCACTGCCCTGCACTCACACACCATTCCTTTGCCCACAGTCATGCAACCCACTAGATTCTCTAGCTCCAGATATTGTTATTTTTAAGTTACTTATAAGTAATATGCTTTATGTACTATTCACTTTTTCACCATTGCCATTATTTCCATCATTATTGATTTTACAAGCACGATTGTAAATTTTTTTATAATGAGTAGCTATCAAAGCTAAAAGAACCATCCATGTCAGAGAACAAAACATTGTCTCCTATAAAGCACTTCTCTGATTGCCAGATCTAAGGATTTACTTCTTGTTTGTTTGTTTATCAGATTAATTCTTTTTGAGTAAGAAGATGCAGCAGAGGGATAATCCCATGTATTTCAGAGTCCACTTCTGATGATGCCTGCTGTGGTAAGAGCTCTTTTCCTGCTCTGTGGGATTTAACCAGCCTAGCAGATTGCCACTTGGTGGTTTGAATGTCTTTCCCTGGACTTAAGTGTTTGTAACCTCATAGCAGCATCAATACAAACATAAGCTGAAGCACAAAGGCATCTTCTTTGTATGGGAATTACGTGAAGACCAAAAGGTAATGCACAGGACTACACCTGTGGTTACACTGGGGCCTTTGATATCAAGTCTTCAGTTGTTTTTATAGGAATTCAGATTAAATTTGTGGAAACGTAATAAGATCTTGTTAGAGGTCCACTAAGGTCCAGTAAGAGTAAGTATGGCTGATGAGATTACAGCCTTAACCTATCTGGAGGAAAACCCTAAATTCTGAGGTTTTTTTAGGAAGCAACCCAAAACCCAATTCAAGTCTAGCCAAGTTAAATTGTCATAACTGAAGTTTAATCTTCAGTTTCCCCCTAATGCTGGAAGCCCCACAGCAGCACTACCTCCCCACAGTTGGTGGCACCTCAGTCAGCTCATCATCCCTACCCCAAGGTGTACAAGATGGAGGGTATGGTGTACAAGAGCTGAGAAACACAGCAGCCAAGGAGAAGTCAAGGTTCAGTGGAATTTCATTTCCATCAGATGAGTAAAGGTAAACCAATATGATAGGAAAAACAGACCACATTGTTGCTGCAGCCCACACAGATGTTTGCTGTCAGATGCATCACACATTGTACAGCCACGTTTTCTGGAAAAGCACTTTATGGATGATTTATCACATTACTGTGCCAAGGAGCTGAAAAGCCCCCTGAAAGTTTTCCACTTACTACTAATGTTCCCAGCTGGGTGATCCTCCCTGACATTTTCTATGTTACTGTTAAAAGCAGTTCATGGAGGGGGCCAAAATCTTCACCATCTCCTGGGCTTGCCATCAGTACCCTCACAGACAGACTGAAGATGTCTCAGGATTATATGCCAAGCTCCAAGCACCTGTATTGTTTTGTTATACCAAGGTGTTCTTCCCAGATCTAGCTGCAGCTAGTGAGACAGGATCTCCATGTAGCAGCTCAGAAAAAGCCCACAGCCTCAGCAACCCAGTGGTTGCTGTAATCTTTCTTAACTCACATTAACCCCCTGCGGGTAACCTCAGCCATCAGTACTTTAAATAAAACTATAGTTGGAACGAGTTGCCCAAATATCAATATGATGAAGGATGCAGTTTCATTTATATCTACTGCCTCAGCAGCAAAGTAGTCTAGTAGTGATTTGGGGTGTGCACCAATCTGGCTCAGTCTCCCCCCTCCTCAGAGGTAAATCCTCCAGGGGAAAATGAATTCTAGGGAGGTTGGGCATGTGGGTGATGGCACCATGCTCCCAACTGGATGCCTCATTTTGCAGTCTTTGATTTCCTGGAGCTCCTACAGTGGGAGTTCCCCCAGTAATTGACTCTATACTCTGGAGAGGAGGGTAATTGTTGGGCATGGTGCTGTTTACTCCCTAGGGGAACCAGATACAGTGCTAGCAACAACACAAAAAAATTCTACACCTATTAAATTCCAAGCATGAAAGAAAATTAGACTTGTCTGTTACCAGCATAAACTTTGTGACCACTTATGTAAGCATTGACTTCTGTAAATTAGAAATGGGGTGTCCAAGTCATGGACACAACTTGAAAAAATCACCACAGTGCACAGTAAGGATTAGTAACCATTGCCACAGTCTTCTCCAACCTTTTTGACCTCCTACAGGAGGCTTCATCAGGGTTATGGCCTGACTAATGTGTCTGATCTGAAGCCTGGATCTCCTGGAAATTAAACAGTACGTAGGGTCTGGCTCTGCAACTGCCTCTCCCTATCAGATCAAATATCTCATCTAAGCAAACACATTTCTATTCTCTTTTTACCTGCAGGTTTATTTGTCCAGAATAAGGAAAAAAAAAACCCAATAATTCTTGAAAGCCTCATTTTTCCTTCCAAATATTTTTGTTTAGTCCACATGGCCTATAAATCTGAAAGTGTTTTGAGCAGAGGCATAGTTCCAGTCAGCTTTTATATGGCCAAGGAGATATATTCTATGTTTTGCAGCGAGCAATTCTGGCAATATTTTTAGGTTCTTGTTTAGGAAAGGAGATACGGGATGACCTAAGATTTTCTACTGCCATGCACAACCATCCTCACTCATAAACACATCCCTCACTGCTCATTCTGCAGGGGGAAAAGCACTTTGTCAAAAAGGGTGGTTGAACATAGATGTGGCATGAGCTCATGGATTCCTTTCCTTCACAGGGCATGTTTCAGAACAGCAGTAAAGAAAAAAAACAGCACAACTGCAGGACAAAAAAAAATAAATCTGAAAGAGCAAGACCTCCTCTCACTACTTGAGGTTCCCTGCAAGCTCTTGTTCACAGATACTGACTTGTGCAAGGGTCACAACACTGCTCAGTAAAGGGCAAAGGAAACATCATAAATCACAAAACTGTGTGAGAGATGGCTACTGCAGGAATAAAAACCCCCTGTGTTCAAAACTGCCCTATTAATCTGAATATATAAGTGAGCTGAGTGCAGAGGAGTTTGGATCTACTCCAGACCCTTTCTGGGTCAACACAACCTTTGGCATCAGTGTCCCAGCATGACCCTGAAATTGTCTTGATAGACAGATAAGCACTCACTAAAACTTCCTTAGACTTTACTAATCCCACTAACCCCCAAATCACCATTGCAGAGAACACAAGTGTAAGGTGTATTTGAGGACAGGGTCATCTGTCTGAGCAATCTGTGAGAGGACATGCCTGTCACCAGGAGGTTGATGCTAGAGGCAGAGCCCTGAGCTCCAGGAGTCATGGCTTAGCAGGGTTAAAAATAAAAGGTGCTCGGCTGTCCAGCCGATGCTCAGAGCCCACATTCTTCCTCTCAACAGCAGGGAGCAGAGGCAGTGGCCCTAACACTCCCCAGGAAAAACAAGTGGCCTCCAGGGATGCCATCTCCTGAAAGCCTTGCACCATGTCTCTGCCAGATAGGCACAGGGTTATTTGGACCAAACAAGGTAAAGGTTGCTGGTTTTGCTACTTTTAGTACTTCACCCAGCCTGCTCAGAACAGGGTGGATGAAGCAGCAAGACTTCACTGCAGATCTGCAGGCTATGGATCTGCTACTTAAACAAATTCACTGTGGTCCTTTATTTCAAATGAATTATGGTGTCGAATGCTGCTTCTTTTGTTAATCACAACTCTTCCAGCAGGTATGTACCTTTTCCTCAGATACCACTGTGTCAACATGAGCTCACATTCTACTCTTAGCCTGACACTGTCAATACACACAAACACACACAAGGAAATATTGACTGATAAGAACATAAGCTTTCAACATGAAAGTCAACAGGAAATACTTTTTAGTCACTTGTATTATTTGAGTTGTGCAGAATGAACATGCTGCTATAACTCGTGTTTGAAACATTCAGCTGCAACCTATGAGCATGAAAACGGCTCTGCCAGAAATATCCTGAAAATAACATTATTGTTTATGACTTCTAATGTGACAGCCTTCAACAGCAGACAAATATTGTTTGGATCACAGTGGAAATTCCCTTTTAAAACCAATCCGAAGAAAGTAGAAAAATATGGGTTTTCTTTAACTGAGGACCTTTTCTGCTCTTGAATGACTAATAATATTATTTGTCTTCATATACATTTGTGTGTGTTGTGTTCATAATACTAGTCTCAAAGGAATAACAAATGGTATTTTTATAAAAACCAAAACCTTTTTTTTCTGGTATTTCTTTTATTTTAAATTCCTTAATTTTGTTTTTAAAGACACTCATGGTAATGTGATTACCAGATGTTTAAGCTTGGGCAGCAGTGAAAATATAGTGGGCAGGACTCAGTCCTTGAGGCCCATTTTCCACTTCTAGCCTATTGGCCTACACTGGGAGTAAGCTGGGCATCAGATACCTGGCTAGCAAAACAATCTAAACCATGGAAAAAGTCCCCATTGATCACACTGATGCATACCCATAGATGTACCTACCTGGGACACAGGAACAGTGGAGCTATCAGCTTATGCATTCACTTTCTCTAATGAGCTCATGGGTGATTGTTTGTCCTAAGACATGACTGAAGTATTATGGACTTTTTACATTAATGTTGCTGGCTCTGCTGCCTGTGCCCTGTGGCTCTCCAGTGCTGGGACACCAGGAGGCATCTGCAGGCTAGGGAAGCCACTTCAGCAAACAAGCACATCAGGATCAGCACTGTGGTGGTATTCAAGCCCTTCTCTGAGTTTTGATTTATGGTTATAAAAGCTTCTTATTTGTTTATAAACCTGTTCTGAATTTGGAAAACAGTGATCAAGCACATTTCCATCCCACATCACCTCTTTATTATAAGATTATTACATGATAAACAGAAATAGGCTGTGGCATATTTGATGCCCTCTAAGGGATGTTGTCAAATTATAAACCATCAAGAAATAACGTAATCTCTCTGACCCACAAATATGCCTGGACAGCATTCTTTAAAAAGAAAAACCACAAAAGCAACACAGTTGCATGAAACACCACTTGCTGTGTAAGAGATTCACTCCCTTAGACCCACATTTCCTTCTCTCTCCATCTCTACCTGGTGGCTCAGCAGGCAGGATGCTATAACTCCCTTTCTGCTACGTGCTTCAGCAAACACAACTGCATTAACAGGAAGCTCAAGAAGATTAATAGTCTGATTATGTGATCTTCACTGACACAGCTTTGTTAGTAAGAATATCCTGCCTTTAATATAAGTTACTTGTTGCTAAAGATTTCAACTGAGGTCTCTCAGCTGCTGAGAGCAGCTCTCTGCTGTGTGAACTGCAAGACTGGAACAAGGATGCCCACTAATACCACACCACTATGCTGTGAGCAGACACAGCCAGGAATTAAAGTTGCACTGCATACACCAATTCCATAGCAGTTATGGAAAACAGGCTGAACTGATCTATTTCCCCGATTTCTGCCACTGGAGGGCATTCACTGCCCTTACAAAACTTTCCTATTGCAGTTTGCAAGCAGCAGAATTGCTGAGGAAAAGGACAAGGCAGATCTGTGCTGTTCCACCTTACCCCATGCAATGCTACCACATGTGCTCTCCAACACTTTCCTTATAGGAGGCTGCAATCAGGACTCTTCTCCATCAAGGCATTTGAGCATGCCTTTCATCTCTGTGCTCAGAACCACCTCACAGAAGTCAGGAAGCTTATTCAACAGCTTAAAATGAGAGAATAGCTCAAGAAGCTCAGGGCTGAATGGGGTTGGGGAGCAGCATTTGGTCCCCGTTCTGGGTAAAGATCAGGTCAGTCCTTTGACACTCGTGTTTCTGAAGCTCTGGCCCAGCAGCTGCACAATCCTACCATTCATATAAGGTTTTATTCCCTTAGATGCAATTCAAGTTTATAGTGCTCTTCAACATCTCACATCATACATTTTATTAAGCAGGAGCAAAGAAGTGCATTTTTTCCACTGGAGAAAGTTCAGATAAGCCTCTGTACAGCTCACATCACCAGGGTGGCCTAGTGCCAGTGTTCCCACATTTCAGAGAGCAGAAGAAACTGAATTTCTCTCCCAGTTACTTAGGCCAGTGTCACCTCTCTGAGGTGTTACTTATTATAAGAAAATTTCTTCAGGCTCTAAGCAGAGAAGCTGTTCCTTTAACACACCAGGATTACATTTAGCATGATAGATGCACTAGTGGCATTGCCAGAAATTAAGGCTGTCCCTGTTCCAAGGATCTTGCAAAAACTGAGGTAAGCTTATCAGCAACAACCAAGAGCTTCACAGCAAAGCTTTTGCTTTCTTAAAACACATTTTATTTTCACCTGAGATTCATGAAAGGCTTGAAAGGGCGAAAGATTGGCAAGGATAACAAATGAGGGGGATGGGGTTGGGGGGGATGAACTATAAATAAACCCAGCTAGGTTCACCCAGTGTATATATAGAGAAGGAAGACAAGAGTATCAGTTGAAGATATAAAAACTGGTGTGTTGGCACTTCTAGCAGGCCTGGAGTTTCTGAAGCTAGGCGTGAGAGTGAGGACATGTGAAATGACCTGTACAGCTTCACTTCACTGCATGGGGTTTCATGTATTTGTTAGCCTGTCCCTCCCATTACACTGTCAGACAAACTGCTTCAAACCACACTGCTCACCTTAAGCAGCCAGGAAACTTCAACCAACTCACTCTCAGCCTTACTGCACCCTGCCCACCACCTCCTCAGCCACAGAAACATGCCCTGATGAGAATTACACAGGGAGCAAAATATCTTTTCAAGTAATTGTACTAAGCGTCTGTAAATAGTATCAGCTTTTGACTGGGCAGGGGAGGAAAAAACCATATTTCTTAAGCACTTGTTGAGACAGTCTACAACTGCTCAGTGTTCCCTCACTCTCTGTACTCAAGATCTCTGGAAAATCATGTTGGCATCCAATGACAGCCCTTTGTAAGAATCTTCATCACCCTGGGAGGGATTTTTATTATTGTCCTTTCTTTAAATGAACTTTTCTGCTTGATGTATTGCATAATGTGCATTTTCTTAAAAAAAAAACAACAAAACCCTGAACAACTAGTTGAGGCTTAAATAGGTTCATGAAGTATAATCATTAATTCAACAAATAAATTCAAAAAACTACTTGGACTCAAGTGCAAACTCTTTTCCCCTTCATTGCAGAGTAACACATGAAAGAGTAGAAATCAGCTTTTAATCAATAGTCAGTCTGGAAGAGAAGAAACAATTTGTGTATCTTCAGATTTTGGGTGTAGATGAGGAGGCTCAGGAATGCAGAACTTCAAGTGTTACATTAGTTCAGCTCCAGTCTCCAAAAAAGCTAACTCAGAGCTGCAGATCTAGTTATACTTGAAAGGCAATATTAGACACTCACCCCTAAACTGAGGGAAGAATCAAGGGGCTTATCAATCTCCACCCAGTCAATTAAAAATCCAGAAATTAGTTCAGTGCTAAGGAAAGATCAAGAGAACTCAAGTTGATCAATTTATTCTCATGAAATCCTTGTTACATGTTTCTTCGACAGGTTTGCCTAAGAGCTAAAGCTTAAATATATGGGTTTTTTTTCTTTCACATAATACAAAAAGGACTTATAATTAAGAAAAAAAACCCAACCTTATTTCAATGCCTTTCACTCTGTCCCTAAGTTTTTCTTCTGTTTTAATTCCCAAGTATGTGAAACTCTATCTAAGCATCTTATTTGCAGACATGTCAACCAAACAGTCAAAGGTGAAGAGGCCATCTAAAACATGAGCCAGACTAGCAGTGCTGACAATTGACACAGTGACAAGTAAGGGACAAACTCATATGATAAGGGACAAGGTATTTGGGCTCTCATTCCTGTGTGTGGAGGAGGCTAAACACATTGTAAAGACCACATGCTATTCATTCCTGAACAGAGAGCATGAACCATTCTGCAAACTCTAAGCTCCCACATACACTGAGTGAGACACAGAGATTAATGGGCCACCAGAAACCCTCCCCTTCAGTGCATTTTAACTGCAGCTTCTGGGGTTTAAACCAGTATTAAATCTCTATAGCTTTTGTGATTGTGATAAACTATTTACAGAGCTTGACATAACTGTAAGAACATCTTAATCCAAACATCTGCTCTTTTAAACAGAACATAGAGAGTGTTCTAGTGGCACGGTGTGTTAATTCCAGGATGAAACACAACAGCATTTAAAAAGATAGAAGAGAATTAAGTCGATGGTATGTTAATATGAATGGCTGGATAATGAGAAGCTTTGATAAAAGAATAGTAACATGAAAGAAGTTTTCAAGATTTCTGCTTGATACAACCTCTCCAAAACAGTCCCTGCAGAGTATTGATGCTTTCTGGAGACTATTTCTTCAGTTCTATCTACTTAAGAAAAATCCTGGAAAATAGATTACCAAGATCCCTGTTCTTCATCTCACTCAAGTTGTAGGGATATGAATTAAGAAACAAAGCTTATAAAAATCAGAAGACAGTATCTCCCAAAGACCCAAACAGTGGACTTTAACTGTGATTCCCAGTCTTGGTCGCTTTCAAGCTTTGACTGATGCAGCAGGCATCATGCAAAAGGGTAATCCACTGATGAATCCATACCACATGTCATAGGGCCCAAGGGGACTCTACAATTATCCAAAATAAGGGGAGTACTGGACACATCCTCATTATCCAAAATAAGTGACCAAGAGTCATACAACACTGAGCGGTCATGTTTGTTCCATCCTGGCTGGGGATTCCCTGATCTGAGACAGTTGTCCTGGTAGGCACTAAACAAAGTTGAATCACCACATTCAGCTTCCCCAGTGCAGTAAGCTAGAACTGGTAATGCAGAGGTGAGGGGTAATCAGCCGAAGTGTCGCATTTCTAACTTCCATTCTCTTTAATGCACTGCTCACATAAACAAAGCAAACCTGACATTCAGACATATTCTCCTTATTCTCATGCTTAACTTTTCCTTGGAAAAAATCCTTACAGTTTTTCAACGCCTGCCCCTTGACCATCATCACACGCCTTTGGCAAACAAGGTGGTGACAACTGAGAGTGCAGCTTTAACTTCCCTTCAGCTTTCTTCTGTTATCAAACAACATTGCCATGTCTCAGTGGGACTTGCGACCCAGGTATTTGGAGGTCAAAGGTTAATGAAGGAAAACAGGATCTGGTAACTGTACTACAGATGCTCTCAGGGCTCGCATCTCATTTGGTCCCTGATGTGGTTGTGTCCTCATGAGACTGCTGTTAAGGAAGTTACAGGGGCTTCTCTTTTGGTTCTAGGCTATTCTGAAACCATACTTTGGAAAAAGGTGATAAAGCTCTTGTTGAATATCCTGACTTGGATACCTTTAATACACATGATTCAAAAGCCTGCTTTTTGCATTAATAAGCATTCAAAATTAAATTCATTATTTTTTAATGTATGAATTCTTAAGAAAAAATTGGGTGCAAATCACTTTGTAAATATCATCTTAATAAATCATGATTTAAGAGGCAATGAACAGCCCCTGTACATGGCAACAGTAGTCTACAAAAACTCACAAAAAAGTAAAGAAGTATGTAAGACTTTGCTTTTGTAATAAAGCTCACTGAAGGGTTCATTGCTGTTTCATACATCTCTAGATGCAGCATCACCCTGGAAGACAGCAAACTGTTTTCCAGTCCTGCTGCAGATAGCCTGTGTGATCCCAGCTCAGTCAGATAACTTCTTCACACTACACATCCAAACCACAAATTGCTGTTTTGAGTCTTTTCAGGGAGAAAAAAACAAACCATATTTCATATGTGGCTCAATTTCCTCCTCCATCTCACAGCAGCCTAATTAAAAGCCAACTGTGGCATACTAACTAAAAAAACCTTCCAGAGGCTCTACACAATCTGGAAAACCCTTTACTAGACAAGCTTTCATGATTCATCAAGCCAACAAGCATTTAATGCTGACTTCAAATTGACAGAATCTCCATTAACTAAAGCTGAATCAGCCAAGCTCTGGTTTGTTTTTTTTCATTTTTCATGGCAAATTTTCATTCAGATTCACAATACAGCATAAACTTGATTGATTAACAAATGCATGGAACAACTACTTAACAAGTCTCAGATGTATAGATAAGGAAAGTACACTTACCTTCTGATGAAAAGGTGGCTGCAATTTCCCTGGCTGCACAGCTGAGCAAAGGGCCAGGCTGCTCTGCTGAACTGGGTCAGGGAGAGGCCCACAGACAAGGAGAGGTCTCAGCACCCAGGTGCCCTAGGGCACTGTGATTGGAAATTGCAGCTGTGTGAAGAAAAATAGGTTTAATTAGAAGCAAATGGGCCTGGAGCCACTGAAGAGACAAGAAAAACTAGACTTTTGTGATTAACTTTATTTTACTTCCAGTTAGAGCACCTTCCGGTAACAGATGCTCTATTTCATCGAGGGTTGTGACTCAGTATTGTGACTCCAGATACCCACAACAGCATGGTTCATGTGCTCTCAAGCAGCATGTAGAGTCCAAAGCTACAATTTAGCAAATACTAATCTAATTTAACCTCACACATAATCCTCATGACATCAGTGTGCGTATAAAGTTTAGCAACCATGTGAGTCCAACATCAAAGTCAGACTTGCCTGAATTGTCCAGCCCAAGCTACACCTCCTGCCTTCACTCTGCCTGGTTTTTGTTTTTTCCTAGTAGCCTGGCCTGCATTTTAACCCAGACACTTTCCCTTAAATCCAATACATCAATCTTGATAAGTTTAATGATGGCAAAAGTCAGAAAGGCTGCACTGGTTTATGCAGTAGGTTTGGGTTCTTTTATGTGCCTTGAAAGTCTGGAACAGAATATAGGGGTAGCTTCTGGGAGCAAATGCACCTTAGGAACATGAAGGATAATCACCAAGGACACACCTTCTTTAAAAGAGGATCTGGATGGCAGAAAGGAATGTTCATAAATGTGATGTTCCAGAACTTCTCAGACATACTGCTTTCTAGCTGAAATAGTCATTGCCCGGTATCTTACCTTTTGCATATGTAAGGGAAGTTCTGTAAAGAATTGAGAACAACTTTCTTGTTGTAGAAACAGACTAGAAACACATGAATTAATGTCTCTCTCTCAGCCTTCCAAGTAAAACCACATGCAGATTTTAGTTTGTCTGCATTTCCATGAACCATTCCAAGGGAAAAAAAATTATGGGGTAAAGGGAAACTTAAAAACATGAGTCCAGCTATATAACTCCCAGAAATTATCAACTTAAATGAACTGACCATGTCATGAGAAAGGAGCTATATTCTGAAAGACTGTGGGTCAAGAACCAGATGAAGACACACTGTGCTTCAAAAATATTTTCTTGAATTTCTTACAGCTCGATTTAGGCAAACATCCGCAGAAGTCAAGACACCAGAATCCACCGAGACTTAAATTTGACCTTGGCTAGTTTGTGTGTCCAGCAATAGAGAGGGAGAAGTGTTCAGAAAGGACATTTAGCATCAAGTTTTAAGTGAGGAAAATCCTTCACAAATACATTACTATTGAGAAATAATTTCACCACAGGAAACACTTTGTCTTGAAAAGTCAGAATATTTCAACAATGCTGTTTTGAATTAATTTAAATTTTTAAAACGCAGAAAGATTTACAGAGATAAAATAATGACAAGATAATGAAATATCTAGTAGCAGGTTAAACAAACATTTAATTCATGAGAACTGAGGCTAAGGGGTGAGACTGGGGACTCCAGGACCTGCCTAAGTGTGACAGTCCAGAAAGCAGGATCCAGGCACCCAATAGCCCCAAGCAGCTGGTGAGGTTCTGGTCAGTTATCAATGGGCAGCCAACCAGGATCACAGCCCAGCCCTTGTGTTTAGGCAGACCAGCTATGGTCAGGTCAGGCAGCCAGTTATATCTGCTTTCCTTGTTGTGATCAAATAGGGCCTGACAGTCACAGATGCCAACAATGCTGACATACCACCCTGAGATTGAAGAGGCTCAAGGAAAGGGCAAATGGGCAAAAAAGCAACCCTCTATGTGCAAGACCCACATAATCGTGAGCTCAGAACAGCTTTCTGCACTGAAGTGCCTATGATCTATAGATGAATGATTTTATTTTTTTTGTCTTTTAAGATGGTTCTCATATTCCTTCAGGTTGTGGAAAACCAAAGCTACAGGTCCCCTGTGGTTCAACCCTGCTCCCTGGCAAGTACTTCAATGGTTGAGTTGCCAGCAGGCACTCTTCTCTCTTAACATCCTTTCCTCACAGGGCAACAAATACATGCTTGTATCTGTTTCTTCTCCTGCTCTAAGCATGCCCTCTCCAAAGTGTGACCCAGTTTGAGGAGAAGGGTTGAAGAAATTTTACTCCCTCTTCATTTTTCTGTATAGAAAGTACATTTCTGATTAATGTGAATTTAAGTCCCCTAAACCAAAATGTAACACACCAGGCTAATGCCCTACTCCCTTGACTGTTACACAGAGGACAGGCACATTTCAGTTGTGGAGTTTTTTGGCTCTTACTCAAATGTAGTTGCTTCACTTCCTAACCCAAATATAACTTGATCCTTGTTCTTGATAAGCAAGAAGAAAGATGGAAAAGACTCTTTGGAGAAATCCGTGGAGCAACAGGGTGCAAATCAAGCACTGATGGGACCTAAAAGAGCACCAGAAAAACAGCTGCAGTAGTCAAGAGGGAGGTCCAAAGGCATAGATAACAGAAAACATGGATGAATTAAAAAAGACAGGAATTATGGACAGCTCATAGGAAAGACTCAACAGAATTTCACGATGTAGCTTACTTTATTCATTTAAAATATATTCCATTCTGTTTACATACTAGATCAGCCAGTCTTTGCCTATCCTCTGCATCCCATAGGGCTCTCTGCTGGTTGGGTCAGTTTATTGTTCACTTAGATATTTGGGTTACCCAGAGCCAGTGGAGAGATCTGGAAATGGCCCTTTTTGCATGTAAAGATGAAATACAAAAGCTGCTGTTGATTAGTTCACATTCTGACTGCACATTTTTATACCCAGCTTGATATGTTGAATGTTCTCAGCATGATTCATCCAGAAAAATAGCAATATAACATGCAAGGGCATGTTGGAGCCGGCAGAAGAATTTCAGCAAAACACAGATTTAGCCAGAGGATTTAAATATTAACATAAAGAAAATTATCTGGCTTTGTCTGGATGAAGAAGGCTGGGATTTTCAAAAGGATAAAAAAGAGGTAGGCACACAAATTGCACCGAGTTTTTTCAAAGCTCTTTTTAAAATCTTATCCTGGAATGTGACACTCAAACTAGGCTAATGGATCAGATCCAAGCATGCATAAGTGAGTGCAGCCTCAATATGGAATCATGGGAAAACAGATAAAACACTCATGGGGTCTGCTGGTTTATCCCCCTGCCCTAGGCAGCATCATCTATACCTGTATCATTTGTGACAGAAGTTTGTCTAACCTGTTTTTAAAGACCTCCAAAGACAGAAACTCCAATATTTCATTATCCTTACTATCCTACATCTTCCTTCCACTAGTGTAAGTTCAAAACTTCCTATCAAATAAAATATGGGCTTTCAGGAAAAACTAATTCTGTCCTTTCCTCAACTTGATTGTACCTTCTGCACACTTGAGTATTAGTTGTGCATTATCCAAATTCTTCTCTTCTACAAGCTGAACCAGACAACTTTATTAGCTCTTAACTCCTTGGTCATATCTGAGACCTCTAATTATGCTCTACATCCTCTTGAATTGCAATGCCAGAGAAGTCCAGCTGAGGTTTCACCAATGCTGAGAATAGCAGAAAAGTAACGGTATATATCAAGCAGGGTATACTCTTTTACAAGAATGACTTTAACTCATTCAATTCTCAGTAGAAAACTGTTCCCAATTTACTGAGTTCCCTCCTTCCTTTTTATGTCTCACTTATCCCAGATGTCCATCTCAAAAAACAATTTTTCTTTGATAGGTGCTCTTACTTCAGACCCTGATTTGCAACTTCCAACTGACATTATTTAAAGCAGATTTAGCTCCTATAGAGCTTGCTATCTGACAGGCTGCTGTTGAAAAGATAGCAATTGTAGAAATGAACCCCTATGTTTAACGCCAGACTGTGCAATTTGTTAAAGAAAAAAAATAAAACCTTTAGAGCATAACAATGACCTTTAATAGTCTACATAAAACATCAGCCAATCTCTGTTGTTCCTTATAAGCATGGTTGGCTTGTAAGGTTTCAGAGATCAAGTCAACTATTTGGGAAATAAGCATGATACTAAACACCTGTAGTTGTGACTCTTAATTAGCAAACCTGTTTATCAGCTGTAAACACAGAAACTGATTTGTACCTGAAAAAAAACAAAACCTAACTCACAATGAAATTCTCCTGCTAAACAGTTTGCAAAAAGGTATGTTTTCAGCATATGTTATGTATAAGACTGTCATTCACATTACCAATTACAGTGCTTGCAGCAGATGGTACAGTGTATGTAAATCCTGTATTTACAGTGCTCTGTGGACAGTGTGGTGCAGAGAGCAGCCTTTTCTCAGTCTGTGAGCCTGGGACACGTGGGCTGCATGTTAGGATCAATATCCTGGCCACCTCAAATCTGGCTAACTTGTTATGACTGCAATGGGCACTACCACATATTCAACAGTTTCAGTTACCAGAATATAACATCTGAGTTTCTGTATATTTTTCCTAGTGTATACAGCTATATAGACATGTATATGTTTTCTAATTTCTAAACACAGTGTATTCCCAAAACCTACTAAAAGAACATAAATATTATAAAATCAGGCACTCAGAAACTATAAACTGTGAGAAGTTTGTCTGGGAAGGTGTCCTTCTGCTCATATATAATTAAAGCAATCACTCATTTTTCCCACAGAACCTCTGTCCATTTCACAGTGGACATTTCTGGAGTTGCTGAATGCAAAATTGTTTCCATTCAATTTTTATACTGCACAAAATACAAATGATGAGTTAAAAACATTATTAATTTCCCAGTGGATATTTCCAGTGTGCATTCACCAAAGGATCACAGACTGATATCTTGAAAGCATTCTGACACATAGCTCACCAGGACACCAATAGAAACTGGACTTAAGCATCGCTGATACCTAGAGCACACAGCACTACTGTCCATGAGAAACCAGCAGAACCCAAACACAGCAGATTCCACAGATATCAACTTCCTGCTGCCACTGGCTGGGGGCTGCCCTGGGTACACAAAGCACCAAGCAAAAGAAACTCCAGCTCCTCACTGCAGGTCTTCCTATTTTGCATGTGGAATTTGCTCATATTAGTGACCAGTGCTAACTGGGATGGAGTTGGACTAGCACAGCCTTCCTGCATCGTACTGGAGACAGCTGAGCTCTTTCTGCCAGTACTTGTGGTGATTGCTACATGTATGACCCCAGAGACAGTGGCATTGCAGGGGTAACCAGGTGCAAAGGATTTGAACGCAGCCTGCTAGAGACATCTCCCTTCTTGCCATGCACCAGGCCCCATACTAACCACTGTACACGCCTGCAAGGATGGCGCTGCTCCGCACATTTGGTAACTACGTAGGTGAATGGGAATTTATACTGCCAAACACTACCCTGCTGGAAGTCATTCTAGAAAGGGATCTCAGAAGCTGCTGTGTTCCATTTCAGAAACAGAGTGGAAGCTTGTGAACTGGTTGTTTTTTTCTCAAGTGTGCATGTTCCCTCCCTATGCAAATATCCTCTGAGCATCTGATTTTTCCAGCTGCAGAAGCTGTACTTAACTTCCACAAACCAAGGCTTGCTGTTGAGCTGCAAACAAACCACGTGCTCCAGTCAGTTCTGAGCCACAAGGCACATTTGTTCACTTACTACTTTTTAATAAATTCCAGATGACCTTGCACTAAACTGGAATTTCAGCTCAGTTGTCCCTCCCACACTCAGACGTGAAACAGGCTTTGACCGAGCCCTTATGGACACTCTCAGGCCCCTGCCCAGTGTTATGTGTGTGGCACTGCTGGAGACCTTAGCAACATTCTCCAGGTAGGATTAGATAAGACGCAAGATTTTGCCTGCATGAGTCAACTACCTCACCCTATTTCTTTGTGAGTGACTTTAAGACCTTGTCTCTACTTGAAAGATAAACCTGTAAAACAATACTCTACATGAGATGGAGCTTAGACCAGGGTCCAAAACAAAGTTATAGTAGGAAACCCTCTTTTCTTACCCATGTAACCGTGTTTACAAGCATAGTTAAAACACCCAAGGATCTTACCCCGTGACCAGCATAATTCAGCAAATATTCTACGCTGATCAAGTCAGTTGTGAGCCCAAGCTGTGAAATCCAGAGAGACATCTACACAAGCATTTGTCTCATTTACATTAATAAACATTAACAAAGGCTTGCACCCCCTAAGAGAGTTTCTTACCAAGCTTGCAAGGTCAATACTGAATTGACTGATCAGTTATGATCCAGTTGAAAGACTAATCTCTCTTCCTTTCCACTTTGCCCTAACATTACACAATTAGAATCGAACACTGAACATTTTCCAAGTCACACTTCCAAAATACAGTTACCAGCCTCTTTTGACTTCTTGAAGACCCATAAAAGTTTTTAAAAATTAATGTAATTTGAGGGGGATTTTTTTTCTTTTAACATATGTCAATAGAACTGTCATCAGGTGGAGTTTCCAAGTCCAGACATTTGCAATGTCTGAAGAAATTTATTAAATTTTTTTTTTGCCACCAGGAGGTGCAAATGATCTTCTCACCAGCACCACTTTGGTCTTCACTATAATCACTAGTTATATTCCAAGGTAGAGCTTACTTGACGTTTTAACTTTATTTTTTATCTTATTGCTAACCCTTCATCCATTTTACTTACTGGCTACAAGGGCTCTCAAAGTCCTTAACCAAATGTGATCTGCACGCTGCTTCTGTATCAGATGTCTCTGTGTTTCTGCTGGCAGAAATACTTGGTAGTGCTTACACACTGGAAAACTGCATGTACAACACTGTGGGATCACTACAGCTATTTCTGTGGGTGCTTTGTTATCAGTCTTTAAACAGCTTGCCTGAGCTGTACAGTCAGTCTGGATGAGAGCTGACTGCAAGTCACGCAGTAAAAGCCAAGGACCCACCATGTGCCTGCAATTCACTTCTTAAAGGAGAGAGGAGCAGACAGGGAATTAAAAGGAGGAGGGAGGGGAAAGTGAGCCCTGTCCTCACCCATGCAGAGGGGAAATCATTAAGGATGGGTGGGGTTTCTGTCCCACTGCATTCGTGTTCAACCCCAAATGTAAATTTAGCCCTCGTGAGAACTGGCATCTGCACCAAACCCAAATCTAAGAGGAGGCATTCCTTCCATGTGGGAACAGCCAAGTATGTAAGATATAATCACAGGGTGATGGCAGGCTCTCAAGATTAGGTGGTCTCACTGGACTTCTAGTGAAGACAGTAGAATTTTTAGCACTTTAGAATTCGTAGTTTCCACACTTCTAACTGCAGAATCTGATAGCAGCTCACATTGGAATCTGGGAAGCTCCTCAACACTAACATTTCCAAACAATTTTCCCTCTACCCTTTACACACACACAAACACACTATCAATGGCCATCACGATGATGCTACAGTATGGCTGTAATACCAGCCATGCAAGACATTCAGCACTACTGAAACAGCCAGTTCCAGTTCCCTCAGGAAATACAGTATATGCATTACTAGCCTGTGCCCCATGCTATCTGAGCAGCCTCACCTCCAACCCCCTCTGCCCTTTCTTCCCACACAAGTGAGCAGGGTTACTTGGACAGCCCCTAGGAGTAAAGTAGCAAAGAGTTAAAAATGGGTGACACTTCCATCTTCTCTCCATGACCCAGAGAGCACCATACCTTGCTCTCCCTAGAACTGCTGCTGTGCTTATGCTCCCCGAGAGAGAGCTCCAAGAGGAGGTCCGTGATCTCAGGGTCTTGCTGCAGCTCTTAGGGTCAGATTCTGGCCTCCTCATGAGACCAGATCAGCTGCAGAGTGCTCTATTTGACAACCACCTTCCTGTTTACAAACCTCACAACCCTGTTAAACTGTTCTTAAGTGCTTATTCACAGAATTACATCTTGCTATTTTGTGATAACTTTATTATCAGCATGATGAAAGATACACCCATCAATGAGACAAACTCTAATGCCTTCCACATAAAAGTACAAACACATGTAAGGGTTTTACTAATTTCCAGTGGATCAACCTTTAAAATTTATTTTAAGCTTGGTCTCTTTTAGAGCCAAGTGTGAGTATTTTTGCAGTAAAACTTATGTGAAGCTTTTGGAAGTTTCAATCATATTTTGAAATTTGGCAAACAGTGAGTATGTAGTGCAGGACAAAAACCCCAACTCTTAGAGAAGCCAAGAGTTTATATGTATTTCTGTAGAGAATGTAGTCAGGGTTACCTTATGTTGAAAAGACTGTGGGATTTTAGCTTGTTGGGTTTAACTTGTTAAAAAATCATTACTGTAAAAGTCAGGTGCAGTTTTCTCTATGGTTTAGAAAGTGGCCAAGCAAGGCAACATTTAAAATTTCTCTTTGTTTCTCTCAAAATTACCAAACTGAAAAATGTAGGGGGAGTTGTAAGTCTAAATGTGCAGAAGACTTGATCTGGGTTGTACTGACACTGTCAAGCTACATTTCCACAACATTCCAGCAGTCTGCTAGTGGCTAATGCACCTACAAGCTCAGTGTCTACAAACATCACCATATGGAGCCCTGTGGTCAGCAATCTGATCTTCGTTTTTGAACATGGCATATGATCCATGTCAGAACTTCAGGGTGTTCTCACAGTCAGCAGGAAGGTATGAATTCAGAGGAAAATCAGAAAACACTAAAGAGAAAATTAGTCCATTGTATCTAACAAATATACCTCCAATACTTTCAACTAGCTCTATATTATCTGTCCAATGGATCTAAAAACTGTCAGCCATTGATTACTTCCACCTTAGTTGCATCTACCATGTGTGTTCTTCCTCTCTTTCTAACACAGAAGTAACCTGCTGACACACTGAGTGACTTGTTTTGTAGAGAGCAAGAAAGGTGACCAGTGAAGGGAGGAGGAGGACTTTTACACAGCTGTCTTTTAGAGAAATGTACAGCAGACCCTAATGTAGGGAAAGGAAGAACAGTCAGAGGTACTGATGGAGAAGAGAAAGGTGAAGTCAAGGTGAGGTGGAATGTGAAGGTTCATAGTCTGAAATTCAGAAGAAGAAGGGAGAATGAAGAGGGAGAGAATAGGGGAGAAGAAAATAAAACAAACATCACTCAGGTCCTCTAAATTGTGGCAGATGTGAAAACTGTGGAGGAAGCAAGCAAGGAGAAAAGAGGGATTGAGGAGCTCCAAGGGCGTGTGGTGTGCACAGCCTGGACAGGCATTTACATGCACAGGCACTTTGCACATTACATTGCACAGGCAATGCTGAGGGTTTGTCTGCTCCACATGTGCCAATTGCCAAGGCCAAGGACAAACTAGAAAATTGCAATATGACAAACAGCTTAATTCCTTCCTCATTAACAGGCAAAAGCACTGGCATCAAAGCACAGCTCTCATTATCTCCACAGTTATTTCAGCAGTAAACTTGAGCTATCAGAGGGAGGTTTTCTGCTGAGTTCCACAAAGGCCACATTGGATTATAACTCCAATCATTTCCAAATACTCGAGTATGAACAGCCAATGTTTGCAACACCTGCCTTACTGTTTAAAGTTCCATCCATCCCCTTTTGGCTCAGCTCAAGCACTAACCAACCATTCCCAGATGCTTCAACACAAGGAAAGCACATAGAGTTTCAAAATGATTCTTCACATCTGAGACTCTGATACTGTTTCTTAGTTACTTATTTTTAAGAATCTATTTCATTTCTTTTCAAAGTGATCTCCTTTCTTCCTTTAAAGGAGCACTTGCATGGCTTTTTTCTTAAGACCTTAGAAAAATACCTTCAACTTGGAAAATCATCACATCACTTCCATTGTTATTTTTATTACTTCACCTAGTGAAAAAAAAAAAGAAAATACCTGGGCAGAACAATAGTGGCACTGCTACAGTCTGAGGTCCATAAGTAGGGATGAAGTCTGTGCCATGGTATCTTCCCCAGACACGTTTGAAATGTGCTTATATGTTTGTATACAGACATTTGTGAAAGAACATAAGGAAAACAGCCTCTTTTGGGTAACTAATATTACTAATAGGAGATGGAGGTTTTGTCATAACTCTGACCGTGGCCAGTAGCTGGCTGTTAACAGCAAGCAAACCAATGAACTGGGATTTTTTGAGACTGCACTGGCCCTGCAAGGAGGACTCTTTCATTTCCCATACTTTGTCACTAGCCATAGAGCTGGCTGACATAATGGACTTTTACAACGAGCTCAGAAGCAATTGGCAATTAAGTGGTTTGAAGGGGTGCTTTTGGGCTGCCGTGAAAGGCTTCAGGTGTGAAACGCTTGTTTTCAAGAGCACTAAGCAAAATGTATAGTTGCTTTCAGGGGCCCCCTTGTCCTTCTGAGGGAAGGGGGAGAGACGGGGGAAGCAAGGACACTCAAGAGCAATTTGCTATTCAGTGCCTGAATGCTGTGTGCTTTTTCTCTCCCCCCTCCCCATCCTTGTGTGGCTGGTAAGGAGGGCAGATTGCGATGGCACAAACAGCTTTCGGCACAATGGCAGATCAAGAGAGAGGCAGGGAAAATGAGGCAGGGAGAGAATGGG